>CAUYUJ010016316.1:833790-898790 GCA_963575745.1 Prorocentrum cordatum | reverse complement strand
TTTTGGAGGATGGAGGCAGATGGTGGCCACGGTTTGTGGTGGTGGTGGTGTATGTCGTTTCGGGCGCTCTCGCGGGTCCTCGTGCACACGCGCATCCCGCGCACCAGCTCATCCTGAATCCCCACAAGTGGTGGCGGTGGTGCGCTCCCTGCTCCCAAGCCACGGGAGCATCCCGTGCCACCTTGCCGGCTCTTGCGAATCAGCGTTCGCCGATGCTAACCGAGGCTCATCGACGTCAAATCGGCCCTTCCTCCTCGTCTGCGAGCCGCTAGCGCGCGCTCACGATCTGCTACCGAACTCATAGACGTCGGCCCTCTGGCACCGTTTCCGGGGCCGGCGGCAATCACACACTAACCTGGGATGAAAAACTGCCCCCGAGATCGAGGCCGAGACCTCTGTGGCCGCGGACTGGAGCATCACATCGTCGGAGGCCTCGGTCCCAGGCCTCCCGCTTGGCCCAGATCCGCTAAAAGTCAATCCCCAAACCACTCCACCCAGATCATCCGCGACCAGAAAGTTTCGGTAACGGATTTCGGTGGCGCCGAATCTCGGTCGCGACAGGAAGGGGTCGAATGTGGGGTCCGAGCGAGGGCTTCGAAGACGTCGACGGCTGACTCGTTACTGGAATTCGTGACCAGAGGTCTAACTTTTGTCCCTGACATCCAATGTCTTCATTTTTTCACTGCGCGGTCCATGGAAGTCTCGACCCATTCCCCGGGACCAATTTTTTAGCCCGAGTCGGGTTTGGGCCGTCCCCGGGCCCGGTAGGCGCCCCAGAGGCTGAACATGCAGAAACACCTCCTTCTCGATGTTTGCAACGCGTTGTTGGTTCCAGGCCAAGGGGGGCTTTCGAAATGAGGTCGCAGGGCAAAAGTGCAATAATTCATCGTGTGGCTCATGGCGCCTGGCCTCTTCTCGCGGACAAGCGATGCAAAATGCAACACGTTCTGCTCGCATCCAGCACGCTCCAGCGCGAACAATTGCACGAACTATTGCGTACGTTTTAAAGACCCCGTTTGCAAAGGACCCACGTGTGCAAAAGACCCATTCGCCCGAATCTGGCGTTGGAGGGCAAAAGGGGGGCTTCTTAGAAGGAGGCCGTTCCTTAGAAGGCCCGCGCCTTGCATCTACAGACAAGGCTTGCGCCTTCTAAGAACAGGCCCCCCCCTTTGCGCATGGCCGAAAACCAATTTCTTGGACGCCCGAAATGTGCACGGAGCAAATGAATACCATGCCATGCAACAAATATTTTCCAAAACCGACAGCGGCCGCTGTTGGTCATGCGGCTTGTTGTCTCCAAAAAACAACGCCCGCGGCGGCGCGGACAGCGAGTCCTGCTCAAGATGAGCAAAAACGGCTGTTGGGTATCGATTAGCCGATTCCCATCCCCAGCAGCGTGGCCTGGGCCCTTCAAAGTGAGCAGAAAATGTTATCGGGTAGTGCACCAATTTTTGTCCGTGCCCATGTCGATCCTCCCGAAGACTGCCCCCCCCCCATCGAAGCAGGCCCGGGCTGCGGAGAGAAACCCGCAATGGGAGATGCCCAGGACGGGGCGGGCAAACGCCAATGACGCCCGCGGCTGCCTCGACTCTCGGCAAGACGAAGCAGGGACGAGGACGCATTCGGGTGAGGTTGCATCGCGAATATATGATTAGGTCGGTCGCGTCCTCGTACATGCGGATTTTGGACGACAAATAAACAATACCAAGCATGCGCAACCTAAAATCAAACATACCAAATATAAAAGAAACGTCTTCAAACAATTTGAATAGTTTTAAATATTATTCCTGCAAAGAGACACGCCCGACTTAAAACTATGAGACCCGGCGGCTCTGGAGGATCTACATCGGGCGCCACGGACTTCTCAGAGCGCGCTGGAACTCTCTGGCTCTGGGAGCGTTCTGGAACGCTCTGCAACGGATTTGCCTCGGTTCTATGCCCGTCCGACTGTCCTCGTTGGCGCGGCCTGGGCCGCGTTGGATGCTTCGCCCCTTTGAACGGGGACGCGCGCTGTTCTTTCCAAGTTTCCACAGGCGCATCCCCAACAGGGGCGGTAGGATGGTGGGGACTGGGATGGGAATAGGGATCCATTCAACGATCCTGACCGACCGTGAGATCCGACGTTGCGAACGAACATGCAACATCACGAACAAGTTGTCCTTGTCCTAGCCTGCGCCGGTGCCCTCGGGGCCGCGGGTTACCGGAGGAGGAATAGGAGGAAGAGGATGAGGGGGGGGAGGAGGGGGAGGAGGAGGAGGAGGAGGAGGAGGAGGAGGGAGGAGGAGGAAGGATGAGGAGGACGAGGGGGGCGAGAACATGGAGGAGAGGGGAGAGGATGAGGGGGGGGGGGGGGAGGAGGAGGAGGAGGAGGAGGAGGAGGAGGAGGAGGAGGAGAGGAGAGAGAGGAGGAGGAGGAGGAGGAGGGGGGAGGGAGAGGAGGGAGGGAGGAGTGAGGAGACGAGGACGAGGAGGAGGAGGAGGAGGAGAGGAGGAGAAGGGGGAGGGGGAGGAGGAGGGGGGGAGGAGGAGGGGGAGGGGGAGGACGAGGAACATTGGGAACATTGAGGTAAAATGACAGCGTAGGTCAAAAACAGTGCCAAGAATGCAAGTGCAGAAACTTACAAGATCAGGAACCCAGGGCCTCCCTCACCGCTTTGGGGGGGCCTCCTGGGTGTGGGTATTCGCCTCGATCCATGCGGGCCAAGTTCTGTCTGCCCTTAGCCGTGGGCTCGCATCGAGGGACAAGCTGCCGTGCATCCGACGTGCAGGCCTCCCACATTGGGTGCAACAAATCAGCAAATACTTCCGCCAGAAATGGAGCCGATGGGTCGCATGGAAGGTTTTCCCCCCCACAACCCGCGGGCCAGAATAGGGCGAGAACTCATTAGTTCCACCGCCCCTGCAGGGATATTCACAAACCTGGAAAATCGAGTCCTGGTTGGCGAGCA
The DNA here is from genome assembly GCA_963575745.1 of Prorocentrum cordatum. Taxonomy (NCBI): domain Eukaryota; class Dinophyceae; order Prorocentrales; family Prorocentraceae; genus Prorocentrum; species Prorocentrum cordatum. Next base: position 895,842 of record CAUYUJ010016316.1, on the reverse strand, counting down.
AATCGCACCTCCTGCACCAAAATTTCGGGCCCGCACGGGCCCACACGTGAGGCGAGTCCCGAAGCGAGCGAGCGAGCCTCGGGAGCGCAGCCTCGCCTCTACTGGGGGCCTGCCATTCCGCGATCCATGGATCCGCCAGGATGCAACGCGCAAGGGCTCTCCGCGCACGCCGACGGATCAACGAGGCCATAGCATCCCGCTCGTCAGTGCTGGGGGCAGGGGAAACAACATACTTAGACCACGCAATCTCGGCCATGAATCCAGCGAGCGAATCCGCTGATTCATTACAAAGCGAGTCCGCTGATTCATTACAAAACATATGATATATGATATATATATATATATATATAAAACCTGCTGCACAGTCGGGACAGGCAACTGATCGAGCTCTACATGAGAGGGCGTCCAAACAATATCGATCACTCCAGGTCCGCGGGAGGCGACAGCCTTCAGGATATCGGACCAGAGATCAGCGTTCGAACCCAAAGTCCAACACGACTCACCAACTCGCTGAATTCTGCCCCAAGTATCCACCAACGGCCTGTGATCGGTGACAAAGCGCAAATTACAAGAAGACGCTCTAAGAGCCATGAGGAAAGCCAGGAGCTCCGCGCGGGGCACGGGCTGCCTTCTGCCCTCGAGAGTGGACCCACGTCCCGCGGAGGGCTCCCAGAACAACCGACAGGAGTGAGGCCTATGATCCCCGCCCCGACCCTGCGACGCCGAGGGTCGCTCGAGAAGCGTCCCCCCGACCCGTCACCGAAGATCGTCACGAAACCTTCGGCGTCGCGGGGAATCAGGTCGAATGATCCAAAATCAACAACCGTGGGGGGGAGAGGAGCGAAGGTGGGCACGGTCTCACTCACTCCAGGCACGCCTCGAAGCCAGAATCCAGGATACGCCTCATGCTGTGCCTGTGCCTCAGGATACAAATGCTGGGAATCGTCGAAATCGTTATGCTGGGTGTTCGCAGAACATTCCCACACTCTGTGGAACAATGACTCTGGTTTCTCGTGGCACCGAGGACACAGGCTGGGTACGACGTAGCCTGCATCCCTCAGCCTCAGGCGAGGCCATTGGCCACCGCTCACCACCGCGAGGTTGAGCGCCACCAGGTCTTCGCCGTTGACGTCGGCGAGCCGGTCCAGTTCACGATGGAGATATGCATCATATCTGCGCCACTAGCCAAATCTTCGCCCGCTTCGTGATGTCCAGCGGCCGTCCACAGCAGGGAATTCACTGTAGCTTCCACATCGTCCAGCAAGTCCGTGAAGTCGGGGCTGAAGTCAGAAAAGGCCTCATCAGCGCAGGAAGGGATGGCACAAACATGAGACTCGGACTCCCAACTCATCCGACTGTGCGGGACCCAACCAATGTCCATGAGCGTGGCTGCCGTAGCGCCAATAGGGCCCTTGGCGATCCTCCACCGTCGAGTTCCATCGCAACCGAGATAAAATCTTGCCCCAACTTAGAGCAATACGAGCATGAAGATCAGGATGCTCACGCCGCATCTTCAACCAAGCCGCCAAGTGTTCACGTCGAAGGACTTTAGCAGGATCACGCCGCCCCAGAGCTGCTGCAATGGACGACGTGAGGCAACGACCAGGGCCTGAACCAACAGCGCTCTGAGCCGCCTGTCGTCTCAACCGCACCAAGAGATGACGAGGGATACCATGCGCTTGGTGAGCATAGGTCCCTTGCGGCTTTGCCCCTGTAGACCGCAGTGCACTGGTGACCTTGCGGAGCTTGGCGTGCTTGCGCATACGACGAATAGCCATGGCCCGCGACTCGGCTCTCTTGACACGATCCAGCGCTTTGTGTCGGGAGCGGTACCTGCCAGCAGAAACATCCATCCCAAGATCCACTGCATGACGAACTGCGGCGACTGGAACTCCCGCTCGTCGAAGCCCATTGCAAACCTTGAGAGACAAGGAATCTGACGAAGAAACCACCACAGTCTTAGAACTAACCGTCAGTCCAGCAGAAACGAGATCATTACACAACACACAACCTGATTTCATGAGAAGGTCGCCAACAACTCTCTCTGGGCCTTCAACCCTCAGCACGGTGGCGCCCACGAAGGTGCGCAACATGATACGACCTTCGAAACGCTGCTGGGCGCGCTGAAGAATTGGCCCTAAAAAGGCCTTCGCGAGTCGCCCGCCATTCAAGGAACCAGCCACAACACTGCGTTGCGGCAGTATCTGCTTGCTGATCGAATGCTGATCCTCCAGGTGGCGAGGGGCCATGAACATCTGAAACTCGAGAGCCAGAACTTGAGGAGGAATCCCTTGCTGCAAGGCAGAGACACAAAGCAATGAGAAGGACAAGCTGTCGTAGAATTTCTCCAGATCCAAGAGAAGCGTCGACGAGGCAATACCCATCTCGCGGCAACTCTCGTCCATGCAGGAGCGGATCAGCGCAGCCTGCAACGCCGGAGAACCACGAACAGCTGTATCCCAATGCTCCTCGAGGGCTTCACTCCAGTTCAACGCGTGCTGGCTACGCAGGCGGGCCCACAGCCGAACTAGGTGAGGTAGCAAACCCAAGATGCGATCACCTCCTCTAGGCTTCGGCAAAATAGCAGCAATGACCATGAATACTTGTTGCGGCCACAAACAATGAGATTCAACAGCATGAAGTAAACCAATCAACTCAGCTTTGGCTGGCTCAGGCAGCCGCTGCAGCTCGATGGGGCCCAGGGGATCCACTCCTTTGGCTTTCTTGGCGTTGGAGCGCGACAGAACTGCTTCCAATGCCTCAAGAGTGATGTCCTCAAGTGGATCAGCACGAGCCCTACTCCTTAAGTGCATGAAACCTGCCCGAACTTTGTCCAGATCGGCCTTGGGATCACTCCAGACGTCACTCCATTCATCAGCCCGCAAGTCCATCATGTTGTTGGGCGTGGCGTAGATATCATTGCCTCGTGTGAGCTCCGCGGGCTTCACCTTCAGGTCTCCCTTCACATGACGGTGTAACACTCCAGGGGAAGACTTCCACATTTTCAATACCCACGACTGATGCCCTCTACGCGCCTTGGAGAGAGCTTGGCCGACAGCTCTGGATCGATACTTGTCGGCGGCTTCCATGAGCGACTGGAGCTCAAGGTCGTCAGCATCAGTGATGTTGGAAACAGCGCCAAACCAACCAGCCCAATCACAATCAGGATCCTTGTCGAACGGAAAGTCAATGGCAGAAGCGGACTCAAGCAGCTCGTCAAGCTTGCAGACGCACGACTCCAACTCCTGGGCCTTCCCAGCTCTGCGGAGCAGCACGTACCTGTGGATAAGCGCGGTACAAAGCTCCCACCATTCCAAGTGCTGGTCTCGAAGATGCGCCCGCCCAGGAGTCGATCGCGACTGAGACCAACTGAAATCGTATCCGTTCGCTCTCCCACAGAACTCCGAACGATCTTCCTCATGGACATCGCGGCGCAGCATCGTAGCGTTCTCAACAGCCTGAATCCACTCACCATACATGACAGAGAGCGCATCACGAGCCACAGGGTCAGCATCTTGCACCACACGAGGACGATGCACGGGCCGCCCTTCGTAAGGCTGGGCACGAACTTCCCGCCGCAGATCCAACGGGATGGCGAAAGGCGTCGAGTCGATGGGATGAAAATCCTTCTCAGGGTATAGCTCGTCGAAGGCATCTTGAAGGGCCACCGATAACTGCTCGCGTCGCTTCTGCTTAGGCTCAGTAATCTTCTTCTGCCTCTTACTGTCGGGGTCTGGCTGCCGTCGAGGTTTGGAAACGGTGGGCGGCGGTCTGGCGATCGACAACGTGCGAATCCACCAACTGACTTTACCCGCCTTCAACGAAATGGGGAGACCTGCATGCGTCTTCCATGGAACGCGTGGCACAATGTTGACACGAAGCGCATCCGCAACTTTGGTGGACGCAATCACATTGTCGATCAGGGTGCCAGAACCTCTGTTGCACGTGACCTGCCCGTCAATGGGTACCTTCAGCTGTCCACCGAGCTTCGCAATCCAATCGGTGGTGTCCCACTCAGCAGGGGTAACATTCCAGTCGCCAACAAGAATCCAAGGATCTCTGATCAATTTCAGAAAGCCAGCCAACCGTACTAGAGTCTTCTCATTATCTCCTCTCAGCTTGTGCCCGGGGAGAAGGTAACACGCCACCACCAAATAATTGCCAACTCTAGTGTGCCACAAGCCAGGACAAACGCCTCGAAATGGGTCTTCAACTCTGGAAGTAACGCCAGCTGCACGCCAGTGCTCAAAGCTGGTGGTCGAAATCGTCTTACGAGTAACCAACCATTCTCCACCAGATGCGCCATGCGCCGACCTGCCTGTCGGGATAGAAGGTGTAGCAATAACTTTCCAACCATCTTTACTCATATCCGCAATGGCACGAGATAAACGATCACCCCTCATGCGCGTCTCAACAATGCCCAGGATATCATATTCCTCGGCCTGACCACGAAAGAAACCTTGGTCTACAAGGCCCCACTCAGATATATTTGCATAGAATATATTACTGTCCGTCTTGATGGCATGCTCGGAGGCCCTCACCGCAATCGAAATCGGCGAGGTCGAGGTACCATTTGCAACGCCATTCACCAGAGCAGCCGCAGCCGTAGTGCATGATGTAGGGTTCCCCAGGGATAAGGCACCCTGGGAAGCCGATGATAAAGAGGTCGTACTGGCACTGGAAGTGCACACTTGCCAGGTCGGCTGCCGATCGGGAGCGAGACCTCGCAGCAGCGGCCCCACTAGAAGCAGCAAGCCGAGGACCGAGGCCAGCAGCAGCTTTGCCCTCGACCTTTATCCTTGCCTGGGCCAGCGCGGACTTGACTTGCTCTTTGACTGCCGCCTCCTCCACAGTGGGCTCGGCCTGCTCAGCGGCCGGTGGGGAAACATCGGTCGGAGAGGCAGCCTCCTCGGCGTCCGACTGCGCCCCTGTGCCCACGGCTGCGGCACCCTCTTCGTCGATCCTGGAACGCTTGGGCGGTGAAGCCCTGATCTCCTTGGCCTTCGCCGCCGCCACCAGGACCGTTGCCTGCAACTTGGCAACCTCCTCAACCTTGGCCTTGATGTCAGCCTCGATCTGTGCGAGCTGCGCCTGCGCCTCGCCGTCGATGTCCGAAAGGTCCGAAAAGAGGGACTCGTCGAAGGCAGAGAGGATGCGCTTGCCGTCGGTGGCGCGCCCTTCCTTCTGCGTAGAAACTTCGGCTTGCTGCGCAAGCCTCTTGACAGCAGACTTGTGCTTGGACTCCGCCTCCAGGAACAGCTGAGATGCGATGGCGACGTCGGCATTGGCACGCTCCAGAGCCTGCTGAAGCTCCGTGGCTCGCTCCGCTGCCGACTCCATAGCTGCGCGCTTCTGCTCCATCGCGCGGTAGAGCTGCTGGGCCTCTCCGCGCGGTTCCTTCGGCTTGGCCAGACTCTTCTGGTACTGAGAATTCTGGGACTGCAACTTCTCGACGGCCGTGGGGTCGGACTTGAAGGCGGGGCAAGGTGCTAGCATCGCGAGGAGAGCCGACGTGTCGAAAGCTTGCCCAGGTCGTCCATGACGTGGCCCATCGCGCCATGGAGGCCCGTCACCCTGACCACCATTCTTGGACTTGGGAACATCGATGGGCGACCAACAGACACCGCACACGCCCTCATTCTTCTTGATGCGGAAGTCGAACGCCCAGTTCCCACGCGATGTGCAAACCGAATACGGGCTCCTGCGACCCGCTGGCATCGGTCTGTGCTGACAGACTCTGGACGGCAGCGCACAGCTCCCCGTGCAGGTCTCGAGAGAAAGCGTCGGGCTGAACAGCCCTGGCACTGCCGCGGACTAGCGGCGTCCACATGCCCCCCTGAGGAACTCAGCATCTTGAGCCAAAATGGCTACGGATGGGGGAGGGCGAGGAGGAGGAGGAGGAGGAGGAAGAGGAAAAGGAGGAGGAGGAGGAGGAGGAGGACGAGAGGAGCGCAGGGGCGGGGGTCACTCCAACCGCTCTACCCCGGGCGCGGTGGGAGGGCTCGCCCGGCCTCCTCCGACGCCTGTGCGGCGAAGTCGCCGAACACGAGGGGCGGCGCGGGAGCCGCTGTTTCACGTTGGCGGCCGATCCGCGGCGACGGGGGGGGCGGGGGGCAGACAGAAGCCAGAGCAGGAAGGCTCGACAGGAGCGAAGGACAGGTGGGGGAGCGGCGGGGCAAGTCGGGAACGCCAGACGAATGAAAATAAACGCAGGGGGAAGGACCAGGCGGGGAGCGCAGGCAGGGCAGGGCACAGGCAGGCAGGCAGGGCCCTGGAGCGAGGGACGAATGGGGGAGTGGCCGTGCCGCCAATCAGGGCACGGCCAGCGAAGTCAGGGACGTTCGACTGGCGGCTAGCAGAAAGGATTGGGCCACGCGCGTGAGTCCAGGGCGGGAGGTGGATGGGGCTGGGCATGAGCGGTGTCACGCAACGGGGGCGAACGGCAGAGATGGATCATGGGCGAGACAGTGGGCGCGCAGAAATTATCGGAGTAGGCGAAGAAGCGGAGGTAGCAGGGCGGGACAACAGAACGGGGGGGAGGGGGGGGGGGGGGGCAGGCGGGAGCAGAGGTGGGGCGGCGGGCGGGCGCGCTACTCCCGAGGGATCCGCCCGCGTCATTGACCCACCCGTGGAGGCTGGCGCTGGCGCCGAAGGAACAATCGGTGCGCGCGCGGAGGCTGGGGCCGAGCGCGTCACTGAAGTAGGCGCGTCAATGGACCGACTCGCGGCAACAGATGTCGGCAACTCAATTGGTCCACTCGCAGTCGCCGAGGTCGACGGGCCGACGCCAGATAATCCAGCATGTGTCGACGTGATGCCCGAACGCGACAACGGTGCTTGCGATCTAACGCCAAGGCCAGGGTCGCCCGTCACGAGGCGCCCAGAACGCGACGACGTTGAGCCCGAACACAACAACGGAACTTGCGATCTAACGCCCGAGGCCAGCAGGCCATCGACGAAGCGCCCGCAATGTGGCGACGGCGAGTCCGAACGCGACAACGGGACTTGCGCTCTCACGCCCTCGGTGGGCGACACCACGGCGAATCCATCTGCATGTGGCGACGGCGAGCCCGCGCGCGACAACGGGACTTGCGATCTGACGCCGCTGCAAACGCTCGACGAAGCAAACGACTTGCATCCAGCAGGTGGCGACGGCGAGCCCGACGCCCGCGACGGGACTTGCGTTCCACCTGAACATGTAGAGGTTGAGGGCGATGAGGAAAGGGCAGAGCAACAGACAGGAAGGTCCCCATCATTATCGACCAGGTCCTCCACATGCGCGCCGCTGACCACAGGCGTGACACTGGGGTCGTCGTCGTCGATCACTTCAACGTCAGCGGCAATCTCTGTCGGGGCCGTCGAGGGAGAAGACGCAGCAGGCGTGATCCCAGGACTTGGGCTTCGCGGGCGGCGCGGCGCGGTGCGCGCCGGGGTCGATGGCGACGAGGCCAGCGGGGTCGGCCGCGGAGTCGCAGAAGCCGTCGAGGAAGAGGGCGACGGAGATGATGAACAGCGCGGAAAGGGAGGTAGGATAAGATAACGCTTGCGAGCAGACACGCGCCGCGGCCGAGCCATGTTCGCGGACCGAACCCCCGCAAGGGCGCAAGAGGCCAGCAATTCGGCGGAAAGCGGTCGGTCCTCCAGGCGGCGGGCAGCGCGGCAGGTGTCGCGCGCTGCCGCGAGGGAGTGGAACGCCGCAGTGTTGTGGTCGAGGAGGCCCCAGCGCAGCAGCGCAGGAAGCGGGGCTGGTCTGGCGAGGGCGCGCTGAACAGCACGGCGCAAAGGCCTGCAGCGAGAATAGTGGCGTAGGTCATCGCCAGCCTGACATCCGAATGTGCAGGCTCTCTTTCCCAAGGGGTGCAAGATGCGGTGGCAGGCGAGCCAGCCGTCAGCCCGCGCGCGGACCGTCGCCCACGCCCCAGAACATGGGCAGCACGCCAGCGAGGCAGCGACGCCGTCCCAGGGGGGGCCAGGCAGCGCGGCTGCGTGGCGGGGAAGCAATTTGCCCGGGCGGAGAACCAACAGCGCCACCCGCGGCGACGGCGCGGGGGCCAGAGCATGGAGCGCAGCATGAGCAGCGCGCTGAGGGCGGAGGCGGGCGCTGGCGGGGGAAGCCAGCTCCTCGCGGGCAGCCGCGGCCGCGGTCGCAGACTACGAAGGAAAAGAAGGCGAAGGCGAGCGCCCAGCAGCCGCCCGCTCCAGCATCTCCACGAAGGCCTCCGACTTCCAAAAACCAGGGCATGGGCGCGACGAAGCTAGCGTCTCCAGGGCGCGCCATGTGTCATTGCAGCTCACCGCGTCCCGAAGACGTTTCAGGATGTCGGCGTGGGCCTGGGGCGTCACCAAAGCCGCGCGCGCCAGGCTCGCGCAGCCCAGGGGCGCCCATCTGGCCACGCGAGGTCCGCCCCAAGATTGGAGCAATAGCCAGCGCGAGAGCGGGGGGGTGCCGAGGGCGACGCGAAAGGTCTGCGCCAGCGCCGTGAGCTCCTGCTTCCGCACAGAGGACGGCATGTCACCGAACTGCGCGACATGCGACTGTGTGGGTGCAGCCCGCGTGCAATATAGAATGACCGAGGTTCTGGGAGGGGTGGCCCCGTGGCCGATGACTTGAGCCCGAGCGCGCAATTCGGCAACAGGGTCACGCCACTGGCGTTCGATCGTCACAGCAGGGCCCAGCCACAGGCCTAGGTACTGGAGCGCAGCCCACGACTGCGAGCGGCAACTCGGCCGAGAGCTCCACCGAGAAGGGCCCGGGCAGGGGGGCCAGGAGGCACTTGGGGACCTTGATGTGCAGGTTGGCCAGCAAGGCCACCATGTTCATCGCGCGGCGCAAGCGGGCCGGATCCCTCGCGGACCGCCACCGATATCATCGGCGCAGGCCCGAACAAGGCCGCGCCCATCCCCTTCCAGATCACGCGCGTCGATAAGGCAAACGACGATCCCGAGCCCGGCCAGAAGATCGACGCGAAGCGTCCGAGCGACGGGGCCACCCCCTCCACCGCAAAGTAAAGGAAGGAGACGAAATTGAGAAAGAACCCAGGGAGGCCCAGGGACCGAAGGATGCACTCCATAAACTGCTGATTCAGCGACGGGCAGGCCCGACCAAAGCCGAGCGAGAACAGGAGGGGAATGTCGAGGGACTGTGGGGGCAGGAGCGACAACTCACGAGCCTGCGAGTCAAGTTCCAGGATGTAGATCCCGAAGTTTCGGCCGCAGACGAAACCGCGCTGGCGTGGGGGGGCAGTTCGCTGATCTGCAGCATGGATGGCCCGATTCACCGCCGCCGACAACAATTTAATATCGGCGCTGCGTAGGCCCAGCCCTCTAGATTTGTCAGGCGAGCGGGTGCGCTCGCAATCTCTCAGCTCAACGTCGGTCACGGCCTTAGGAAGAAACGCCTGTGTCGTCACAGAAGCACAGTCGAATGAGGCTTGGCCCTCTCCCACCCAGTCCAACGCCGGCGTCGGAGCATGCAAACCTAGCGGCAGGGCTTCCCCGGCAGATTAAGGTAGCCCATGCATGCCAGGAGCAGAGTCTTGGGCCGCATGTAGGGCCCGACGCAATAAGCCCAGGGAGGGCGGCGGGAGGTCCGAACAGTCGGTCTCGGAGATCCACCGCGGCACACGTTCCCCCGCCGCTTCCATATCCTAGGATATCTCCGAGAAGGCGGGCTTCCAATGCTAGGCCGAGGCAGCCAGGCGCTCGCCTGGCTCCGAATCGACGTCAGTGATATCCGACGCGACAGCGGAGACCAGATGCGCGCATTACGTTCAAGCGCTCGCACATGCAGACGGGCGCTGCGGGCAGAGACCGAACTGTCCGGCCTGGCCTCCCCTAGCTTCCGGTGGGCCTCGAGAGCTTCGCGCTGGATCTTGGGCGACCACTCGGCAAGCGAAGGGGGATGTATCAAGAACGGGCCCCGGCGCCAGAAACGACGATGCGGTCAGACGCAGCGGGGTGGGATTCGAGCGTGCGCCGAGCCAATCTAGCATCTTGCCCCCATGCCAAACGTGCAATCATGCGAGAGACCCGCAGAAACGCGCGAACACAGCCAGGCGTCTCTCTGAACAACATGTCACGAACTTCAGCGGCATCGATCCACATCAGGTGTTTGTAATGTTCCAAATGGAATGGGGGGGGGGGGGCATCCGACCCCGCTGGGCGGCCCCCACTGGGCCGCGCAAACGTCGCGCAATGAAGATCACGGCGCATGCGACGGGGGGTCAGACGAGCAGAGGCAGGACGGGCTGAACGCGAGCCTCGTCAGAGGCAGCCTCAAAGCGCGCGGGCCCGCTGCCCTCGATCTCCAGCATGTCCGCGAAGACCGACAACCAAGCGGGGGCACCTGCGCGGTGGCGACGACCACCCCGCCGAGCGGCAGGAGCAGGGGCATGTGAGTCGGGGGGCGCCCTCGTCTACGATGCTGAAGTCGCCGTTGACGATCGCCAGCGCCATGGGCGGGTCCTCGCGCGCCTCCCCCAGCGCGCGCCGAATGGCAGCGCGCGCCACTCAACTCGTGGTCGTGGATGTTGAAGATGCGCAAGCGACCGCGCGCCGCCTCGAGGGCGACGTGGAGCGCGCGGCCAGGGGCCACATGAACGCGACGAACCAGAACAGGGTCACAGGGTCACTAGGGAGGCGGGCAAGGGGAGGGAGAAGAACAGCGACGCCACCTCGAGCGCGATTTGCCTGCGCGTTGCCGCAGAAGCAGGAGGCCACGGTGGTGCGCGGAGCGACAGAACGCGCGAATTCTCCCAGCTGCAGGGCGCCCCGATGGATCTCCTGAGGCGAGATGATGGACATGGAGGGGCCGGTCTCGGACAGGTATTGCATTTTCAACGACGCCTTCGCCCCGACGTTCTGCAGGGGGACCTGCAGTTCCACGCGGCCACTCGCAGGGCAGCGGCCCCCCTGGGAGGTGAACGTTGACAGCGTGAGATCAGGCGAGCGGCGTCAAAGACACCGCGCACAGGCCTCGAGGGGCTGGGAAATGGCTGAGGTGACGCGCAGCATCTGCTCCTTCGAGAGGCCATGCTTCTCGAACTTGGCGGCTCGGCGGCACCCTGGTAAAAGGGCAGGGGGGGAATCGGCAGCAGCAACTTCCACTTTGAATATTTTGCCCCAGCCGATGGAGACCATGCCGCGCTCCCTGTCGGAGAACAGACGAAGGTGAGGGAATGCCTCTGAGATCGCAGCGCGGCACCGTCGCAACGCGATCTCAGTCTTGATCTGGCGCGGGGACTTGTCGGGGCCGATGTGGACCCTGGTCTGCGCGTCGCTGCCAGGGGCGTCCGCATAGAATTCTTTCCAATCTCGACCGTTCTTGAGGCCAGCGAGGGCCCGCACGACCTCGCGGCCAGCAGGGGCGGCCAGGCCGGTGAAGTGGACAGCGAAGCGCTTGCGCGGGAGGTCACCCTTGGCGTCAATATTGTGCTCATTTTCCTCGAACCCAACCTCCGAGAGATAGGACACCAGGCACTTGGACATGGCCTCGAGGGAGGTCGGTCGCTGCGCGACCGCGATGAGGAGCGTGCCACCGGGGTCGCTGTCGAAGCCTTGCGGCGCCTGCGGGGAAGGCTGGGGTCGCTTCTCGGCAACCGCAAGATGACGCCTGAGCTCCTCAAACTGTGCACGGAACTGACAAATAGCATCATCATGTGAAGCCAGGCGCCGCTCGCAAGCGACAAGCTTCGCTGAGTGTTCATCGATCTGGGACTGCAGCTTGCGCGCGAAGGCGTCCACCTGGGGGCGCACGGCGTTCTGAATCTGTTGATCGATCGACCCGGACTGACCAGCGACCTGGGCCCGCAGCGCATCGATAGAGTTGAGAAGGACAGTGTGATTGGCGGCGACCGTCGTGCCAACAGACTCCGCGACCGAGGCGGTGAATGCCTCCCGCAGGCCCGCGAATCCGTCTCCGCACAATTGGCGAAGGTAGTCGTCACTGGTCCATACATCATCATCAGCGTGCTCACCATCAGCACCACAAAGAACCTGCGCAGCACGCTTGCGTGGCGAGGCAGAGCCCGCGCCCTTGCCACCCTTGCCACGGCCGACGAACTCCTGGGACGGGAAGGTCGGAACGAGGTCGAGACTCTCCAGCAGAGCGGGCGGGAATGCTGTCCCCGAGGGACCACCTGCCATGCTGGGAGGTCTGAGCGGAGAGAACACTGGATGTGCAGGGGTACAAATCCTGCAGCAGAGGCCGAATATGGATGTCAGGTACAGGTGCCTTGCTCGCCGCGGGCTGGCGGTATCCAGTCGTGCCAATGCGGGCTCAGCCCGCGACAGCATGGGTTTTGAGCCAAGGTGGCTACGGAGGAGGAGGAGCAGGAGGAGGAAGAGGAGGATATGGGGGAGGAGGAGGATGAGGAGGAGGAGGAGGAGGAGGAGGAGCAGGAGGAGGAGGAGGGTATGGGGGAGGAGGAAGAGGAGGAGGAGGAGGAGCAGGAGGAGGAGGAGGAGGCGGAGGAGGAGGAGGAGGAGGAGGAGGACGGGTCGCCTGAGCCATTCGGAGAAACCCTCCGTCGTAGCCCCGTCCGAGGGTAGCTACCTCTCCTCGCGCTTCGCCCCGCGCGAGGCGCAAAGACCTCTGCGCTCTCGCGCCGCCCCGCCGGGGGAGACGAGGAGGACGAGGAGGACAACACTGAGATCCGACGCTACAATTAGGTCGGGCTTTTCCCTTGCAGGCGGATTTGGGACGAAACATGAAGCATACAATCCAAATGCAAAACAAAAACTAAAAATGGTCAAAACATCGTGCCCAGACTATGATTTGACTACTTGTGAATATTCCCCCTGTAGAGGGACAGGCCCGACTTAACGCTCCAAAAGTAACAACATCGCTGAACATCACCGCCCCATACCCAAACCTCCATCCTTCTGCTGCATTTTTCGAGCCGGATCTACCTGTGATGGTCCCGGGGCCCGAATCTGAGCGAAAACGCCCGGTGTGAAAAGTCAGAGCTGATGGGAGGACGGGGAACCGCGACCCGCGAATAACGTCGCGCCCCCTATCGACTGGCCCCCTCCGAGCATGTTTCCCAGGTGCCGCTGCTCCAGCTCCGCCCGCGCGTCCTCGTCGGCCGCCGCCAGGCCGCGCTGCACCTCTCGGGGCCGCTCAAGCGGGGTCCGAGCAGGCGGGGCCGGCGACAGAACATCGGGCTCCGAGTTCGCCGATCCCATGGGTCTATTCATCGTGTGGGACTGTTGCTCCTCCCCCAACCCCCCTTCCCCGGCAGCCCGCTCCAACTGGTTTGGAGAGGGTGGTCGGGCCGAAAGGGCCGGCGGCCCCATGTGCTCAAAACTTTTCGCCCGGACATCCTCAGACGGCCTCGGCATGGCCCTGAGTAGCCCCCGAATGCACTAAGTTTGCCTCCACGGGGCCTCGAAGGGCCCCAAGATGCCTCAAGATTGCCTCAAGACAGCAAAAGGAGCCTCGAAGACGCCCCCAGAGGGCTCCAAGAGGCCCCAACCAGCAAAATCGTCACTCCCTAAGGGGAACTGTGCCATTTCCATACCATTGATGTTTTTTTCTTAAAAGAAGAGCGCCCAAGGCGGCCCACCCACGAGGCCCCCCTCCATCACCCCAATTCGGCCCAAGAGGCCTCTCAGAGGGCTCCGACGACGGCCAAGACAGTATTTAAATGGGCCCCAAGACGGTCTGAGGGGGCTTCAAATTTACCCAGTAGTCCCTGTCCCCAAGACGGCCCCAGAGAGGCCACAAAAGCTGCCTCCAAAGGGACGGCTCCAGAGCGTTCGCAAACGGCCCAAGAGGCCTTAAACTGGCCCCAAGAAGCCTCCCCCAAACCCTGCGCGCTCCAGACGTACACTCCGCGAAGCGCGAGGACTCGAATGCGGGAGAAACTCTGGCCCTCTCGTCCCCGGGCGCTTCCGGCCCTTCCTTCCTCCTCCTCTCATCTTCAATCCTCCTCCCACTCCTCCTCCCTCCTTCTCTTCCAGAGATGGACCCATGTGCCCTCGGAGATAGCAAGACGCCCGCAGACGCCCTCCGCGTCGTCTCCAACGGATGTCCAGAAAGCTCGCGGAAAGGCACCGCACGAAAAACCCAGGGACCAACGGGGTCTCCGGGCGCGGCACCAGCAGAATCCATCACTGCCAACACTCCACTGAAATTGGGAACGGGCCGCAGCTGAGACACACCAGCAAACAAACGCGGACGCCGGTCACCGCCAGCAGGCTGACTGATGCCTGTGGCTCCACCGGCCCCTAGGAGCTGACGATGGTAAGCGTTGTTCTGTAGCAACAGTGAGGCAATGCTCGGGCAACCAAAGGACCAATGGGTTGGCGGTGTGGCGTAAGCTGTGGGATCGGTTCGATTCTTCTTGCAGATACATCAACGACTGGATGCGACCGAGTGACCCCAACTGCGGCAAATTCGTGCCGTGACGACTACCGCGTTGGTATCTGACACGGCATGGACCGTCCAACCTTGAACGATCGGCTGCTTTTGGATGTCAAGTCGTTCCACGTCGGCCGATTTTGAGCCTCTGGCGGCGTTCAAACTTGAACGCCCGCGTTGGGGTCGCGGTCGCGTCGACGCGACGCGAACCCTCCGCATTTCGACTTCATTCGTGGGAGATAAAAGGGCGAGAAACAGAGAGAGAGAGAGAGAGAGAGAAAGAGAAAGAAAACGAGAGAAGGGAGAAAGAGAGAGAGGGAGAGAGAGACAAACAAACAAACACACAGGAGAAAAAAACGTGCACGCCAAAAGTGCGTTGGCACCACTGTGAAAACTACCGCGCTCTGCTGATCCCGAGACAAGCCTGTGAAGAGCCCGCAGAGCCAGGGCAAGGACCAAGACCGAGGGGCACGTGGGGTGGGTACGGGTCAATCGATCCATCACCGTACAATCGTGGCGTTGACCTAAGGAACCCTCAATAAGGAACGAGACCCCTTTTTCCACCAGTTCAACTGCGATTTCCCATCGAAAACCGCAGGGAAACCTGAGGCAAAATGTGAACAATCAAGAAACACGGGGCCACTCTGCAACGAAAAGGGGTCCTTCTTAAGCGCCACGACTGTACGTTCAGAACGTACTTGAGTGTCCCATGGTTCATGCAGCTTTGCAGCCCTGAGAGGTACAGTGGACTTGGATTGGAGAAGGCACGCGAGACCCACGCTACCACACGGCGCCCCAGGAAAGCAAGGAAATGGGGCGCGAACCACCAGACTCAAGGGTACCCTTGATTTGGAAACGTCGACCTACTAATCGACATTCGACTATAGTTACAGAGGCTGACCCATTGGAAACATAATAGGGCACAGAATTGGCTACGAAATTGCATGGGCGCCCTGGGCAATTTCGTGCAGCACGGCGGGATGGACAGGACAACCCTGGCAGCGCGCCCAACGGGGCAGGCCTTGGACCACGCTCCCTCGTCATCATGTTCACATGCGCACGAACCCTCGGCACTGCGACTGGCGGAATTAGCGGCGCTGTGCCCTATCAACGTGTCGCCGCGGCAAACACAAGCCGGCTCGCCAGCGGCAATCGACTAGCATGGGTTTCCGGGAGAAGAACGCAGGGGCGTGAAATTGCCCGCGTGAACTTCCCCGCGCGAAATTGCCCGCACGACATGGCCCAAGAGTTGCCGCCCAAAGTGGCCGCACGACGGGCCGCCCAGAGTTGCCGCCCACAATTGATTCCCCAGACTCGTTTGCGAGCGCCCAGCCGCGCCTGCGAGCGCCTCCCAAAACCAGAAACCGCATGAGACATTCGCGCAACAATTTCGTGTGGATATTTCGTGCGGCATTCCGTGCTGGAGCTCGCGCGGCAACATGTTCCTCATTTCGTGTTCGTGCTGGAAATACATCAAGTTCGCGCGAGACCAATTTCGTTTTCGAGCGACCGCAATTCGTGTTCGCGCAGGAATGAGGTCGTGCTCGGGCAGCAGTCGCTGTGTATTTGTATGGTAATTACGCTGTTCACTGCCAGGGACTACAACAGACATGTCACGCCACGCGCATGCATGACGAACATAACAATGCGCGGCCAGCGGACCCCTCCGCGTGCGGTGCGGCAGCGCCACCTGCGCAGTCAAACCAACCTCCTCTTTGTTAGGAGAAAGTTTCGTGCACGCCCCCTTGTCGTTACCAAGGGTTGGACACCTATCACTGGGGAACTGAAGATTCTCATGAAGGCTCGTTCCCCCGGATTTCCAACCAGTTCCATGAGCTCCAAGCAGCTTCCGGGATCTCCTGAAAACTTCCAGCGCTCCTAAACGGCCCCAGGAGGATCCCTAAACTCCGCAAGAGGGTCCCAAGAGATTCCCAAGTTGGCCCAAGAGGCACCCAAGAGGGGCCCAAGAGTAACACGAACGAATATCTTGAGCTTCCCGCCCCCGAGCCCCCCAGCCCCCCGCCAACGCCCCCAAAGGCATCCAAGAGGCCCCCAAGACGCTCCGCAGACGACCACTAGAGGCCTCCAAGAGTCCCTGGGAAGGGATCACAAGTGACCCTCATATACATCCAAGAAACCTCTGAACCAGAGCGCAGGCACGGTAGCAGGATAGGCCGAATGCCACTAGATCCGCCGTCCCCTGGTGGTTCATGTGCTGGATGTTTGGGAGAAATTTGATTCTTTCTTTAAAAAAACTCCCCCTGGGTTTTCGGCCCAGCCCGCCGGTCACCCGAAAAGCCGCCGAAAGATAACAGAAACGGGCGTCGTCGGTTTTTCCTTTCCAGGACGCCCCTAAGATGGCCTCCGAAACAACCAAGATGGACTCCAAGACGTCCAAAATGGTTACCAAAAAACCAAACATGGCCCCAAGATGCACCCAAGACGGCCCAAGATGCCCCTAAGATGCACCCACGTCGGCCCAAGATGGCCCATGACAGCCCAAAAGGCCTACAAGAGGCCTGCAAGACGGCCCAAGAGGCTTCCAAGAGGTCCTACTGAAGTCCTCCTCCCTGCCTCATCCCTTCTCCCTCCTCATTTCTCCTCCTCCTCCTCCCTCCTCCCTTTCCACTCCTCCTCCTCCTCCTCCTCCTCCTCCTCCTCCTCCACCTCCTGTTCCCCTCCTCCTCCTCCCTCCTCCCTCCTCCCTTCTTCCCCTCCTCCTCCTCCTCCTCCTCCTCCTCCTCCCTTCTCCCTCCTCCTCCTCCTCTTCTTCCTCCTCCTCCTCCTCCTCCTCGTCCTCGTCCTCGTCCTCGTCCTCGTCCTGGTCCTCCTCCTCCTCCTCCTCCTCCTCCCCGTCGTGATGTTGTTCACCACGCGAAGGAATTTGGGGGAGCTTGGTAGAGACCAGAGAAGACCATCAGAATACGCACCCCGACTGACGAAGCCGTTTAGTGAACGCACCGAAAGAAGGAACCGAACTGGGCGGGGCCGTTTAGTAATAACCACCCAGGGCAGTTTAGCAAACACCAATTATGGGGGTCGGGGTAGCTTTTTCTTCCTTGACCGGGGCGCTTGTAGGAGAGGAACAAAAACTACATAAACATACACTGTTGGAGCTCTGCATGGATATCCTGGATCGGCGCTGGACCCGCGCCAAAGGCGTCGCCAAGAGGATCCAGCACTGGTTCAAGAAATCCGCGCGGAGCTCCAACAATTTGTGTTTATGTATTTTCGTTGTTCGATGGGCGGCCCAGGACTTGTGAAGAGACAACTTGGAGGAATGCTTTTTGTTGCAACATTGTTGATATGTTTTGGGGTTGCATTGCTCCTCCTCCTCCTCCTCCTCCTCCTCCTCCTCCTCATCCTCCTCCTCGTCCCCCCCGTCGCGATTTGTTCACCACGCGAGTGGGGTTTGTTGGGGGTCTCAAAACCGTGTGGTCACGGACCTCGCGGTACCCTCTTCGCGGTCCGTCACCGTACGATCGTGGGACCCTGGAGGCCCAGTTGCCCGAGACACCTTCGGAGAGCGACCCGAGTCCCAAAACTGCGCGGCGACCCCGAATCCCCACTGACTCACCACGCGGTGTGGTCACCACGCAGTTGGGCCCCTCCCGATTTTATGGAACTTGGTGAGCGTTTTTGGATTCGGTGTTTCGACATTTGGAGGAAGGGGGGTGGAAGGAGGGGGTCTGGCCCTGGACCTCTGCTTAATGGCGTCTGTTTGGGACCGTGCGTCCTGTGAGGGAGACCCCACCTGCCTGAAACAGGCGCCAAAAACAGCCAAGATCTACTCCATGGGGGGGGGAGGGGGGGGTGCGAGGGCCCGCGCCGATCGACAAAACAATGCATAAAAAAGCGATCACTTGGGCGGCCCGGCACCTCTGCCAGCTGCTCGTCCACTGCGGCGGCCAGGCGCGCGCAAGCGCCCGCCGAGACGGCGCCGCCGAGGGCGCAGCAGCCGTGCACCCACAGCGCGTGGGCCAGGCCCTCGGCGTCTGGCGGCTCCTCGCCGCCGCCGCCGCGGGGCAGCCGCCGCTCGGCGGCCCAGCGGCGGGGCACCCGAGGGATTCTTGGGCGGCCGAGCTATTCAGGGGTAACTCGGGCCCGGAGTAACTCGGGCTTGGATTCCCGAAAACGAACCCGAGCTAGCCCTGACCCGAGTTGCCCCTGATGATTTGGGACTCTGAGATTCCCCCGCGTGCGCGCACCCAGGCCTCGCACGACATGAGAGAACATCGATGGGAGACTTGTTTCTTCTTTTTCGGCTGCTGGGGGCCCCGTGCCCAGACGTCATGATTTTTTTCACACTGGCGACCCCCAGAGGTCTGGACCCCCTCCCCGGGACCGGCCTTTCGTCCTGGGCAATTTTTGACGGCCCCAAGGCCCGGGAAGGGCCCAGAGAGGTTGAAAATAGCGAGAACCCTCCCGTCGTGACGTCATTCGCAGCGCGAGGAGGTCTGGGCATTGGGCCAGGAGGGCCGGCCAAACACGGCGCAGCATGAGAACCCTGAGGTCCCGTGGAACGGGCCGAGGCCTCCAGGGAAGACGCGCGGGAAAAACGGCAACACGTCGGATGTCTGGGTATACCTGTACCCTCCGGCCCTCCTCTCACAGATAAGATTGGCTTTGTATCAACCACAAACCCAGAAGACAGAATCGAGCCCCATATCCGAGCAGCCAGAGCAACAGTCCTACAACGAGGAGCGCTCGGATCACGAGGATCAAGAGGAGCATGGAGGAGGACAGCGGGATCGAGAACCGAGGGTACGAGGAGCTAGCGAAGCGAGCCACACGAGTACAGCAACAAGCTCAGCAACATCGTTCACAGTAATATGGTCAAGAGAAACAAAATCCACATCTACACGAACAATATCATCAGTCCGGTTGGCCTGGACATGCTCGCGTCCTGCACAAAATCACGACGGGAGATTTCTGTTTGCTGCCATGTTCTACCAGCCTCCCGGCCCCCTCGCCGGGCCCCTGGACAGTCAGAAACAAGACTCGGGAGGGAAATCCAGTCGTTGGGAATGGGTCGAGGCCTCTGGTGGTCGAAGTTGTGAACAAAATCATGACGTTGGGGGTATCTAGGTCACCTAGTTTCGCGCAGAGTGCCATACGTTGCGCGACGCGTGCTCAACTTCGCGCCCTCAAGTGCTCGCGTCGCCCCTCCTGGAGATGGGCACCTCAGATCACGACGCGCGGAACGCGATGATCTTTTCGCGTCCGCGGGTGATCCAGGGGACGAGGCCCTCAGGTGGCCTCAGACGGTGAGGGTCGCTGGGATATCCCTCCCTACCAAGCCCTCCGGCGTCGTGCATTGTTCGGAACGTGGGCGCATGGATGTCCAAACCCCTTCCCGCATTTTGAGCAGGGACCGACCGTCCCGGCATTCCTATAGGCCTACCACGACTTGTTCTTAGAACCCAAAAAATGTTCTACCAAAAAATGTTCTTAGAACATTAACTCTCTCTCTATATATATAAGTAAATATACTAGAACACGACATTCCCAACCAGAAATGTTCGAAGAACATTTCGTTGAAACCACATAAAGGTTTTCTGACGGCGGCAGTGTGGCCCCGCTGGTGGTTTCGGAGGCCGAGAGAAGGCAGCGCCCCCCGGCGTGACCTCTCCGCGACGGGAGGAGGGCTGGGCTCCTGGACGGGGCCCTAGCATCAGCGGCGCTGCCGCAAGGGTCCAGCGCAGATCCAGGAAATCAGCGTGGACCGCCGAAAGCCTCTGCTTGTGCAGTCTCTCCTTCTTCATAGGATTGTCATTCTGATTCAACTTCTGATCCATGTGGTACCATCTGGAAGCCTCCCAGGTGGGATCGGAACCTCGCACTGAATCGCCAATGCTTCGGCGCCGTCGGCGTGGATGAAACTGGGCTCCACACCGAGCCGAATCGCCGATGCGTCGGCGATGCGGCGCGATCCTCCGACCCGATCCTGGAGCCCCAGATACCCACGCATCCGGCGCCTCGATTTTGTTCGAGACACGGGCCCCCGACCTCTCGACCACCTCCCTGGGACTGGCTTCTCGCCCCGAGCCGTTGTCTGACGGCTCTGGGGCCCGTCAAGGGCCCCGAGTGGCCCCAAAAGATGCAAGACTTTCATCCTCATGTTGTCGAGACGCCAGGATCCCTGTCGGGGGCGTCCAGGAGGGGGGCATCCAGGAGGGGGAGGGCGCAAATCATGGCCGGCGGCACGTGCGCGGCCCAGGGGGTGGGGGGTCGGGGACGTATTGAAATCAGAAGAGGCGCCATGAAACCGCAGAGGGTGACCCCGACATCACGACTACGGGGGCGTGGATACTCTCCACGCCCCCGTAGCCGTCAGCCCCCCTCTCGGCCTCCCCCGATGCTGGCCGAGACGCCAGGATGCCTGGGGGAGCCACCCCTTGGGGCCCCCGCCCGTGGGCCGCCGACGCCAGGCCGGGACCCCGCCGCCGGGCGCCTCGCCGGCGCTCCCGCTCCCCGCGGGCGTGGCGCCCGCGGGCATCAGGCGCCCCGCCGCGGCCCGGGGCTGCGGCAAGCTCCCGGGGGCCCGGGGACGGCTGCGGGCTCGTCCTGCCCTGTGGCGTTGGCCACGGCTGCCTTCACAGACCCCTAAGAAACCTCGGGACCGTCAGGAAATGTCCCAGGATGAAAATCCAGTCCCCGGGAAGGGGTCCAGACATCTGGAGGCCGGCGTTGTGAGAAAATCGTGACGCCGGGGGTCTGGGTCAGTGGCAATTCTCTGGCCGCCTTTCCAGCCGCCTCTCTCCAAGCCTATACCCAGACACCCGATGTGCATCTTTTGTCAGTGTGCGGTCCCTGGAAGATCTCGACCCATTCCGCAGGACCGGCTTCTCATCCTAAGCCGAAAATGAAGAAAAAAAACCTCCGCGTTGATTTTTCAACTCGTTACTCGTTGGAGGTCTGGGTACGTGTCAAACGCCTCGGCCTTGGTAGCTTGGCTTGCGGCTGTGTGCTACCCGCAAAGTGGCCCTGCGTGGGCTGCGCAGGGGCCTCCCGCCAGACGTCGGGCGGCCACTTCCCCAAGAGGTTCGGCTGATTGTGTGGTGTGTTTTGGCTTGCCTGGCTTTGCAGCAAGGGCCGCCGCCGTTGAGACGGAGCATAATCCTCCTCCTCCAGGGGCAACACTGCCTTCGCGCCTCGCGCTCTCTGCGAAGCGCGACAACCTTCGCGCTTTCGTGCCGCCGCCCCTCCCCCAAAAAAGGAGGAGGAGGAGAAGGAGGAGGCGGAGGAGGAGGAGGAGGAGCCTGAGGAAGAGGAGGAGGAGGAGGAGGAAGAGGAGGAAGAGGAGGAGGAGGAGGAGGAGCAGGAGGAGGAGGAGGAGGAGGAGGAGGAAGGACTCGCGCCTTGCTCTGAAGTCGCTCAGTCCGCGAGAAACGCGACTTGCTTCGCGACCCCTCGTGGCGGCCCGGGCCTCCTGCCGGCAACCGCTGCGCCACGCGCGTCGGGCCACAACCCTCCACCACGCTTGTCCGCGGCCGCCGCCGCGGGGGCCGCGCCCGCCCCCGGGCGCACGGGGGGGAGGGGCCCACCACCCACCACTCCATCGTCACAACTCGGAGGAGAATCCTCCGCCTCCTCCTGCTGCGTCTGCTACTCCGCTTCCTCCTCCTCGGCGTCGTCGTCGTCGTCCACCTTCCCCCCCTCGAAGAAATCAAGAACATGTGCTGGGATACGTGCGTCGCTCCGCCCACTTCGGCAATTACGACGCGTGAACCGTCCGGCGCTCCGGTGCTCCCACCAGGCTCTCATAGGTCCGTCCCGCGGGACGGTTTCCTACGCTTCCGCTTCCGCTTCCGCTTCCCGCCCCCATGCGGGGGCATGGGGGAAAGGGTGGGACAGGGTGGTGAGGGGACCGGGGAGGGAGATACAGTGCGGACGCGGCCGCAGAAACCCTTGCAAGAAACCCAGCCCTGGAGACCCGCGCGCGAGGTGCGTCTGGGGGCAGCCCAGAGCACCCCAGACGCAGCAGGTTCTTTAAAAGCCGCGGGAGGTCACCGTAAAGAAAAAACGAAGCGAAGAACCCCAAGGCACCCGGTTTCTTGATGCGCGGCCCCACTGTACGAGGTGGGGTGGCGGCAGGCTCGAGGATCGAGGCTGCGCCTAAAGCGTCCCAGGGGAGACAGCCCTACGCGGCGCTGAGGGCCCCGGAATCATGTGCACTCAGTAGCCCGTGGTTGTGTCGGGGACTGGAACGGGAGGGGTCAACGGCGAGGGAAGGGGGACGTGTGCAGGGGGAGGCGGGAGAGGAATGGGGGGAGGGGGACACTACGCCACGAGGGTCGCTGTCGTTGCCGCCATCGCTGTCGTCGCCGCCGCCTCCTCTTCTTCCTACTCCTCCATCTCCTCCTCCTCCTCCTCCTCCTCCACCTCCTCCTCCTCCTCCTCCTCCTCCTCCTCCTCCTCCTCCTCCTCTCATTGTCCTCCTCCTCCTCCTCCTCTCCTCCTCCTCCTCCTCCTCCTCCTCCTCCTCCTCCTCCTCCCTCCTCCTCCTCCCTCCTCCTCCTCCTCATGCCCGCTGCGGTGCATGCCTGGCACTCTCGCTCTCACGAACTTCTGACCCATGAGGTCCAGACATTATCTCGATAACGGCTTAACCGACAACGAGGACGGCCGACAACGAGGACGGCAAGGACAAATCTGAGGCTCTGACTGGAGCCGCCGAACCAGCAGGGACGACACAAGTGGGAAAACCCTGCAGGAGACCCCCACTGTCAGAGCTCATGCCAACCCTTATCACGTCTGCATGACACGGCCGATGCGTGACCTGTACGACAAGGCAACTGCTATCCAACACGAGTCACTATCCCATCGTTCCTCCCTGGTGCATCGCCCACCTACCCTGTCGCCGTTGCGCGGGGTCATGCCGACCGCGCCCGCGAGCGCGCGACGCACTTGGGAGCATGCACGAGCGTGCCAGGGGAGCCCGCACAGGGCGCCTGCCAGCAATATCACCCCTACCATCTCCCCGTACGACATTCTGCGACGCTTCTAACGAGGAGGATGATGAGGAGGAGGAGGAGGAGGAGGAGGAGGACGAGGAGGAGGAGGAGAAGGAGGAGGAGGAGGAGGAGGAGGAGGAGGAGGAGGAGGTGGGGGAGGACGCTGCGACGCTTCCCCCTCCGCATCGACGCGAGGCAGCGAGCTCTGCACGCATCCACGGCCCCAGGCCTGGCCCCGCTCTGGGCCCAGCAGCGAAGCGCGCGCCTCCCCGGCCAAAGCCAGGAGGGCGCACGCAGCGCCCCCGGGCCAGGGACCGGCAATGCCTGGGGGCAGTGGGGATGCAGTATTCGGCCTGACCGAAGGAGCAATGAATAAGGAACGAAGCCCCTCTGTTCAGAGTGAATCTAGGAAGTCCGAGGGAACTCCAGGGGGTCTCCCCGCAAAAAAGGCAGCGGAACGCATGAAGCCAACGTATTCGGCCTGACCTTAGGAACGATGAACACAGTCGGCCTTGATTGGACAGGGCACGCGAGAGGACACAAGACCCTTCCGATGGCCACATTGCCATAGGAATGCAGGAGGCACGGGTCGCAAGACACAAGACACAAAAGTACCCTTGATGTGGCAGGGTCGACCTACTAATCCGGGCCGACTGTATTCGGCCTGACCTAAGGAACGATGAATAAGGAACGAAACCCTCTTTTATTCCAAGTGAATCTAGGACGTCCGAAGGAACCCCAGGGGGTCTCGCCGCCAAGAAGGTAGCGGAACGAATGAGACCAAAGAAACGACCGAACCCCTTTCGAAAAATAAATGTTCCTTGTTCAAGCCGGACCCTGTACGTATAGATCCCGTCGCCCTGCTGCAATCGTGGAATGGGTTCATGTTTTTCCTCGGGGTACCGTCACAACTGCTCTTCCTGCTCCTCCTCTGCTTCCTCCTCTCCGTCCCTCCCCGTTCCTCTCAGCCTCTCCTTCTGTGGAGGCCAGGCGGGTCCCATACATGGCGGGCGCAACATGACAATCACTGACGTATTTCAGGAACTCCAACATGATTCGAAGAACCACGACTGCCATGGTCAAAACACTGTTGGAGCTCCGCGCGGAGCTCCAAAAGTTTGTGCTTAATTATGCAGATTGTCGCTCCTCGAATCTGGTAGTCTCAATTGTTCAGAGGGCAGACGCCGTGCAAGGGCGTCCCGATTGCCGCAGGCTGGGGTGGGGCCAGCGCGGCCCTCTGCCCGATCACACGTGCACGCCGCGCGTGGGATAATTCTGGTACCTGCGGCGCTCAAGAGGGTGGGGGGTTGGTGGGGGGGACCGCACGGCTGCGGCGGCGACGAAGAGCACTCCGCAGACGAGGACGAGCGCACCGACTTTGCCGGGAGCAAAGGTGGCGCGCGCGGCGTGGAGCATGAACGAGTCTGCCGGCGCTGCGCCCGTGGCGCCGCCCCTGGCGCACCTGGCGCCGCCCCTGGCGCGCTCCGCGAGTCAGGGATGGAGGTCCACCTCAGATGCAAGAAATCCGCGCGGCCCGCCGAACAACTTTGTCTACGTAGGCAGTGTGCCTTTCTTTGATCCGCTGCACCCCCTGGCTTTCACGCGCACTGCAAGATCTCCAACTGCCGATCCCGTACTGAGTTGGCCGTCGCACAATGCGATCCTGCACGGCTTGGCAGCAAGGGAGTGAGTCGCGGTTTCATTTGACCACGGCTGGAGAGCGACTCGAACAGAACTCTGATCTCCACTCTCGGAGACACGACCTCGCCAAGTGCTGCCGAATCTCACAAGCCCCGACCAGGGCCAAGTGCCCCCCCGCTGGGGCCGATCTTTACGTCAAGGGTCATACAATTCTTTACGTCAAGGGTCAAGGGTCGGTGCCGAATCTCGCTTGCCTCACATGCCCGACTGGCCGCGAATCGCCACCACCTGGGTTGTCGCCGAGAGGAGGACAAGAAAGATAGAGGATGGGAGTGGAAGGAAGACGCACTGCATGAACGTCTGCTTCGTCCATGAGCCAGACATTCAGAATAGTGTCACGCTGCCCGAGGGAGGGAGAGAAGTGAGGAGGGCAAGGGGGGGCGGGGAAGAACGACGGAGCTGCCACGAAGGACAGGGATCCTGGAGCCCATGGCCTGCCCATGACGTTCTTTTCTCGTCATCGCGGGCATCTGTTTTGACGGCCGTTGGGGCCTGGGCAGGGCCGTGGGGGCCGGAAAACAAAGAACGAGCCAAGACACCTCCCCTGGATAGAACGAGAACGATGTCATGATTGGAGGTCGAAAGAGGGGCTGAGTATGAACCGAAGACCGAAGAGGCAAGGATGCAAATGTACCCTTGGGAAATCGATCATCCTTACTATTCGGGTTGACTGTAACGGCCCTCGTTTCTGCAGCCCGTGAAGCCCTGGAAAGCTGGAAACGTATCATTCTCTTGCCCCACTGGCTAGAGGAGCAAACAAATTGCACAAGCGTGCACTTTCGGGGCCAGGGGGCGCCGCCAGGGGGGCCACACGCCGATCCAAGAAATCCGCGCGGAACGCGATGGTCATGCAATTTGTCCGATGTGATTCTCTTTGTAGCGCTTCGAGAGAGAATGGCAGGGAAACAAGAGGGCGGGCAGGCCGGATCAACACGCATCGAATCGGGAAATCGGATCGAATCGAAACGTAAAATGGATCGGGCCGCATCGGCACGGACTTGGACTCGAAGCGGATCGGTCGCGCCAAGACGCACAACAACGCCATGCAGACCTCGGGCCGAATCGGACCGCTGGAACATCGGAGCCACATCAAGCTGGCCGGAATCGATATCGAATCGCATCGACATGGGCACTGTGAGGGATGGATCGGGGGCGCGCAGACATGGATTAGCGATCCATGGATTTGGCGCGCGGTCGCCAGATCCACGGATCGGGGAGGTGCCCTCACCAAGATGCGGCCAGTGCCGCCTCGTTCGGCGGCAGAAATCCGCGACTTCCCATGGAAACGGGACCCGTCGCTAATCCACGCCCCCTTGATCCACGTTCGCGACCGCCTGATCTTACGTGTAGTCGACTCGAGCTGGGCCCCCTCCCCCTTCCCCCGTGGGCGCAGGCGAGGCGGGTGTTTGGGGGGGGGGAGGGGGCTGAGGACCGGGCGGCGCGGGCGGGCACTCGAGCACATTGCGCCCCCGCAGGCCAGACGAGGGGGTATATCCACGCTTGCCACCGCCCGGATGGAGGCGGGCGGGCAGGGCACAGGATCGGCCGCAGCTTCGGCGGCCCCGCCGCCGTGGCCGCGGCCTGCGGCGCTGGGCGCAGGCGCTGCCGGGCGACCCTCGCTGCTCACGCTGGCGCGGTCGCCCCCCTCCTCCCCGCGTCGATGGTGCTCCGAACGTGTGCTATCGCCGACGTGTTCGTGGGGGGAGGAACAGAACAATGATATCCGCATGCGCAGTCTCGCGAGCCGGGCCCCCTGGGCCGCGACTTCGCGGATACAGGGCGTTCTGTTCTCGGATGCCCCGCACGCGCCCTCTCCCTGCTGAGGGGCGTGCTGCGCCCGAACCGTCGTTTCACTCTCGAGTCGGTTCCGTGCCTCAGCAACCCGCCGCATGGGACCAGATGGGCCTTCGCAAGGCGTCACGAAGTCAAACTGATCGCCCCCCCCACCCCTGCGAAACCTGCCCCGTGGAGTCCCCGAGCGGTGTTGCTTCACCGGCGTGTGCCTCGGAACGTGCCCAGCGGGACCCCAATCTCAAAATCGATGTTTGGGAACCGAACCAAGAGGGGGGCGGCCAAGAGGGGGGCGTCCAAGAGGGGGGGTGCAAAACATGGCCGGCGGCAAGTGCGTGACCCAGGGGGGGGCTGGGGACGTAACGAAATAAGAAGAGGCGCCATGAGATCTGGGGAGATATCATGGCCCACGCCATGATATCCACCCCGCCAGTCATCACCCCCCTCTAAGCCGCCCCCGAGAACCTGCCCTGTGCACCCTCCACCCCCCCTGAACCGGGCTGTTTCGGAGGGGGGCCGCCGAACACTCGAAACCAACTTCTGGGGCTGCTGGAATCTGCTTCAGGACATGCCCGGCGGAATCTCACAGGTGGGACATAAAAGCTACAAGCTTCAGGCCAAGATTCGGAGCAAACAACGATGGTGGATAATACAGGGGATAATGTCTCGGGCCCCTGCAGTAGTAGCGTTACGTGTAACGCTAGACTACTGGAGCGGCTGGGAATTCTAACAAGCGACCTCCCCATCGGAATGCCCATCGAAGTGCACATCAGACTAAATCAAACATAAAATGCGAACACGGTCGAAGTGCAAGCCGAAGTGCAAGCCGCTGTACGCATCGAACTGCGAATTCCTCCCCCCAACCTCCTTATCAATCCACAAAAACCTTCAATGGCCTGAACATTGGCACGCCCAAAATGGGTACAGAAAAACGGGTACGATGTCCAACACCAAATGTTGCCCCAAACCGACAGCGGCCGCTGTTAGGCATGCGACTTGTTGTCTCAAAAAGGCAACGTCCGCGGCGACACCGACAACGATTCCTTTCCCAAGACGGGCAAGAACTGTTGTCAATCTTCATCCCCGTTCTTTCCGTACCAATTTCGGTCGTACTGAAAGCAGGGCCAGAAACGTCCAACGACCCTGCAAATGGAGGCGGCCAAGGGGTCTGAGCTAAATGAGGCCACATTCGCGCAAAATCGGTCCCCAGAGCCCTCCCTGGATCGAAATCTACCAGCCTGTCGATCCGCATCCAGCCGTGGCGACGAGCGGGGCCCTTTCTGCTGGCCTGAGCGACCAGCTCTTCGATCCCCTGTCTGCTGACCTGAGCCAGTGCTGGACCACCTCGACCCCCCAACATTAGGGACCTCCCAGATCGGGTCCGAGTACGTGGGATCGGAGGATCGCGCTGCATCGCCGATACATCGACGATGCATCGACGATGCATCGGCGATGTACCGGCGATGCATCGTCGACGTCGGCAAGGCATCGGCAAGGTCGACGTGAAGCAAATCGGGCTCCACATAGAGCCGCATCGGCGGCGAATTGATGATGCGGCGCGATGTGCAATATAGGTTGTGCAATATAATTCGAGGTCATGCGGTGCTATCGATGTGGTGCAAGCCACGCTGTGCAATCAATGTTGTGAAATGCAACGCAGCGCAAAGCAATGCAACGTCAGACAACGCAATGCAAAGCAATAATCAACTATGAGCAGCAAGGCAAAGCGAGGCACAGCAATGCAAGGCGACGAGGCAGCGACGGCGACAACGTAGCCCCCACACCGCCACCCAGGCCCAGACAACGGGCGGCGAGGCGGCGACGGGCCGCGACGAGGCGGCAACGGCGACATAGCCGCCAGACCGCCACCCAGGCCCAGACGACGGGGAATGACGAGGCGGCGCCAGGGCGGCGACGGCGACAACATAGCCGCCAGACCGCCCGTCATCCAAGCCCGCCCGCCCGCACCCCCCGCCGAGTCCCGTCCCGCGGTCGATCACATCCCGCCGGATCAGCGCCAAGCGGTCTTGCAGTTCCCATGGGAAGTTCGCCTACCCTGATTCTCTGCCGATCCTGGGCCACTGGCGGCGTTTAACCTTGAACGCCCGCGGCAGGGACGCCGCCTCGTCGACACGATGCGAACCTGCCGTGCCCTTTCCCCTCCTCTGCCCTCCGCTCTCCGCTCACCTAGCTAGCCTGGGCCCGGTCGACAACGAAATCGCCGTCGACGGTGTCGTTTTGGATGTCTCTGAACACGCCCACGCCGCCGCGGCCAAACACAGAGTGGAAAACCGGCCAATACGGAACCAGGGGAGGACCCCTGAACTGGCCGTGAGCGAATTTTAGCTCCTCGGTCGAGTCTGATATCGACTCGCCCTCTCCATTCCCTCTTCCCTTCTCCAGGAGTCTGCGGAGGTCCCTGGAAGGTTCCCAAAGGTCTCACGTGGCTTCCCGAACCCCGAGAAACCCACAACGGGGCAGGAACGTCTGGAATCGTCTGGTTACCCTTGACCTCCCCTCCTCCTTACCCCTCTCCCGCCACCTCGTCCTCCCCCTCCGCTCCAGCAAAGAGCTAACGTCGAGAGGGCAGAGGACGAGGATGTGGAGGAGGATAGGAGGCAGTGGAGGGCGGGGATGAGACAACATAGGAAGGAGGAACAAAAACACGGGCTGAAGATGATGATGGGGAGAGAAAGCACCCCCTCATCTGGATTGTGAAAAATGGGATGCTCAAAAGCTGGCTCACCCGCCCACCTGGGTCTCAGCCCCCCCCTGCACCTTCCTCGCCTGCGCTCGAAGGGGGGATATCCTTCCTCGCCTCTTCGCCGAGGGGGCCCCCTTCAAAGAATGGGGGAGTTATATATTGTTATTATTAATAATAAGAACTGTATTATCATTGCTGTTCTTATTGTTATTATTATCATTATTCTCATTACTACAAATTATGTAAAAGATCTGCGTTTCGCATTTGGGTGAAGGGAGAGGGTTTGGCTCTCGACGTCTGCTTCCTGCGAGTGTTTGGAACCGTGCGGTTTATGGGGGTGACCCCACCTGCTCGAAACAGGCACCAAAAGCAGCCAAGATCTACTCCACGGGGGGAGGGGTCCAAGGCTCGCGCCGATCGGCACAACAATGAATAAAAACGACCACGCGTCATGCGTCGCATCGGCGGGGGTCTCGATTCGCGACTGGGGCGGCGACTCGCTGCAAGGTTGGTGTGGGTGGTCTAGCTCTCCGGCCGGGGTGCCCTTTTGCTGCGCGATTGGGCACCGCACGCGCGGGATGCGTGGCACCACGCGCGCGGGCTACATGGCAACGCGAGTGGGTGCGCGCACGCGGGTGGGATTCTCGCGCGGAAAACTGCGTCGCATCGGCAAGGTTCTGGCTCCGTGACAGGGGTGGTGCGCCCCTGTCCTGGAGAGCGGAATCCGCTGCAACATGCGCGCCATGAAATCGAATGGGATGGGGTCCAAAGAGAAAACCTCAGGATTCCGAAGGACATCGCAGCAGGCTCCTTCTAGCACCTACAATGCGCAATAGCATGTTCCAGGGTTCTGGAGGACATCGCTTGGATTTCCTAAAGAACCCTGACAAATCCGAGGAGCATGTTCAGCATTGCGTCGGGTTTGATGCGGATGCTTTGACTCATCCTTAAGGCTCATAAAACATGCATTGGGCACCATCGTGTACCCGCAGGCTCCCCCCAACAACCTCGCAAGAATCCGTCGGAAACGTCTCTGAGGGCACTCAAAAAAACCTCAGGACTCGGAAGGGAATCCTCGGAATGTCCTGAGACATCTTCTGCAACATCTCAAACATATCGGATAATCATGTCACCAGTGAACTTCGGAAAAAAACCCCAACGATAGCCAGAGAAGTCTTCAGCATTGCTGCAGAAATGGTACGACATCTTGGAGATTGCAAAGGGAATTCGCGATTGCAGAGGGAATTCGCCCCGACACCCGCTGGGTCCATGAAGATTGCGGACGAAGGCCCCAGGACCAACATCCCCATTTGGGGGCCCCGCCCGGCGGCCACTTCCGACAGGACGGCGCTGGATCCTGGCGCCTCCTTCGTACGACCCTCTGGGCCGTGCGGAGGTCGCACAGGTGGTCGAAGCTGTGTCTCGCACGAGCGGGACGAAAGAGGCGCAGCCCACCTCCTCGCGCCGCACGGAAGCGGGCAAGCTTAACCTCGCCCGCCCCGTCGTTCGTCTGGCACCCCGCTGGACGCTCCGACCGACGGTCGTTCAGGCCTGACGTCAGTTGGATACCACGCGAGCTCCAGAGAGGCATGTACAAGGTGAATAAGAGACAGGTGGAAAAGATGGAGGGGAGCCTGTGTGAGCGGAAAGCCGACTCGGGAGACGAGGGAAAGAGGATGAAAAGGTGGAAGGAGGAGAGCGAAGACGGTGAGGACGATAAAGACGGAACAACGGCATGAGAAGCAAAAAGAGTCTGGCATGTACTGACCCGGGTCAATCCAGACCCGGAATGGTCAAGCTTTGCAAGATCCTGCAAGATCCTGCAGGGCTCTGTGCCCATACCGGGGTCAATGCAACCTTGGCTCTGCAGGATCCCGCCAGATCCGGCGCTCTGGCTGACCCCCGTTTGCATTGGCCCTGGCCTGCTGAGCCCCGAGGGAAGTGGACGCCTTCGGAAGCCCAGCGTGGACCAGAGGCGTACGAAAACCTCCCCCCCCCGACCCGCGACCCTCGAGGGTCGAGGCCGAAGGCGAGGAGCAGGAGGACGAGGGCGAGGCCGAGGGTCAGGGCGAGAACGAAGCCTCGCCCTGACCCTCTCCCTCAGCCTCGCCCTCACCTCATGCTCTTCGTCCCTGACCCGAAGGACAAAGAGCACGAGGCGAGGGCGGGGATGAGGGCGAAGACGAGGATAAGGACGAAGACGAGGCTCAGGACGAGGACGAGCGAGAGGAAGGGGCAGGGAGGCCGCGCGGCTGGAGGCGGGACGGAAGGTGCGGGCGGTGCCCCTGGCGCCGCGGGCCTCCCACGCGTGGTGCAGCTTGATGGGCGAGGGCGGCTGGCGCGCACGGTGCTGGTCGTCGTCGTCGTCGCCGTCGTCGTCGTCGCCGCCGTCGTCGTCGTCGTCGTCGTCGTCGTCGTCGTCGTCGTCGTCGTCCCGCCTCCGCCTCCTCCTCCTTCTCCCTCCTCATGTTCCTCGCGTTCCTCTTCCTCCTCCTCCTCCTCATCCTCCTCCTCTTCCCTCCTCATCCTCCTCCTCTTCTTCGTTATCATCATCCTTCTCCTCCTCCGTCCTCGTCTTCCTCTTCCTTGTCGTCGTCCTCGGCCTCCTCCTCGTCCTCCTCCTCGTCGTATTCCTCCTGTCCCCTCCTGCAAAAGGCGCTCAAAACTCTGGCGCCCATGTCTGCGGGCCGCCTGCGTGCGCTTCGCGCCGCGGTGGAGCGCGCGTGATTCGTGCCGAGATTGGAAGCGCGGCGCGCGAAAGTAGCCAGGTCCCGCGCAGAGCGCGGCGCGGGGAATAGGCTGCCGGTGATTATGGGCAGAATGCACCCCGGGAGGGGTCTGGGGAGTAGCGGCATCGGTACCTTTTGATTCCCCCAAAATTGCCCCTTGTTCCTTGTTTTTTTTATACGGTTTTTCCGTGGGTGCCAAGGGCTGTCCCACAGTTGTCGCGTGGTCTCTTTTGTGGTTTGTCAATCCCGTGGTTTGGGTTCCTGTGGATTCTCACACGGTTGTCCCGTCCCGTGGGACATGCAACATGGAATTCAATTGAAATGGAAATACAAACCGATGGGGATGAGGAGGAGACGGGATGAGAAGGAGAAGCCATCCACGCATTGGCACCACAGATATGCGATCATTCGTTTCTACGACATGTTCACACCAACAATCATATATAAACGCGTACCGCATAGACCATCAATCGTTTGATCAGGAGGTTTGTTGGTGGGCTTGGAAGTTTGATGTGCATGTCGATTGCAATTTGATGTGCGTGTCGACTTGCACTCCAGACTCGCATTCAGATGTGTATTTCGAGTCGCGTGTCGGTGTTGCATTTCGATTACGATTGCATTCCAGCGTGTCGATTTGAATGTCGACGTGCAATTCGGTCGGCAATTTGATGTTCAGCGATTCCGTGTCATTTTTCAATCGGTGTATTCCGATTGCAATTGTTGTTCTGAGCTTCAATGTGGCGATCGATGCACAGGTCGATTGGCATTGTGTAGTACACGTAATAGTTGTGTGTTTCGACTTGCAATTGGGATCGCATTTCAAGATGCATGTTCATTCCCGTATGACTCCTTGCTTCTCGAATGGTAGGTAATTGTCATTAGCTCTGCAGTTCGATGTGCAGTCCAATGTGCACTTCGATTACGGTAAATGCATGGTTGACGTTCCGGTCATATTTCGATTGGAAATTTGATTTGCATTTCGAAGATACCATTCGATTATTGCATTCCGACTAAATGTGATTCTCGGAATGTCGGTGGTTGGACGTTTGGTTGTTCGGATGCGGAAAGGGGTTGTAGTTCTTCATGTTATTCCACGGTTGTTGCTGTAGCACCCTTCGTGAACCCAGCCGCGTTCCATGCCAAAAAAGGGCTTTCGCCCTTATTTCGCTGTTTTAATTGTATTATCATGCTCGTTTCATCCGTTGACGTTTGCATCATGTATTTGTCTGCTACGTGTGCCGGGCGAGTTGTACGTGGCGCGGGTAGGGTGGGGTGAGGGAGTAGGGGGGGGGACAAGTTAAGTGCATGCGTCCCGCGTTTGACACCCGAGCTTTCCCACCCACCGTTTGCCACCCATACCTTGCCATTGCACTGAGCTTGTTCCACACATGTTTCGTGGGATTCCGACTTTCTTCCCAGCCGCGTCCCACCCGCGAAACACACACACACACACCTCACTTCCTTCCTTTTCTCCTCCTCTTCCTCCTCCCCTCACCCACGAGCACACATTCGCAGACACGCACTCGCATACACACACACCATTCCCGCACAACGCCAGTGCACGTTTGGCGTGTTCACTGCATTTTCCGTGGCGGACAGTGATCCACCGCGGCGCTCGGTATTGGGACACACGTCCAAATACCGCCGTGCACGCAATATGTACAACCCACATTGCGACACACGTGCACGTACAGTTGTGCACACACACATATATATATATAAATACACATACACCAGATACGCGTACGCTGACCTGGGCGGTTGTATGATGTGCGTACCATACCCACACATGCAACACATACACACATACACATCCACATGACGTGCACGCTACACAAGACATAAACCAAAGACTCGCTTGACGTGGCAGGCGTAGCACTTCCTCCACACCATAGGGGGTGCGCAGGGGGTGGTCCCTCTCCGTGGTCTCTGTCCGTCCCAGGGTCGGTAGGCGTGGCAGGCGCGGCATTTGTCTCCACACCACAGGGATGCGCAAGGGGTGGTCCCTCACCGCGGTCCCTGTCCGTCCCAGGGTCGCGGGGCGTGGCAGGCGTTGGATTTTTCTCTACTCCACAAGGGGGTGCGTAGTGCGTGGTCCCTCCCCGTGGTCACTACGCGTCCCAGGGTCGCGGGGTGCGGCAGGCGTGGCATGTTCTCTTAACCACAGGGGGTGTAAGGGGGTGGTCCCTCACCGCGGTTTGTATCCGTCCCAAGGTCGCAGGGCGTGGCAGACGTGGCATTTTCTCCACGCCACGGGGGGTGCGCAGGGGGCAGGTCTCGCGGTTGCATTCCATCAGTTCCATTAGCAGGGGCTTGTATAGCATCCAGATCTGCAAGCATTTTGGCTCAATCTGGCCCGGAGCGCCATGGTTTTCTCGTAGGCCGCAGTTGGTTGTTACGCCAGCGCGCCAGTCATGCCGCCCAAAATTGCCATGGGAAGGCCGCCTCCGCAACGTGCGGCGGGGTACGTTTTGGACGTGCACAGCGTGGCAAGCGTGGCACGTCCTCGACACCGCGAAGTGCGCGCGGGGTGGTCCCCCATATCTGTTTCGGGCTCGCAAAGCGTTCCGTTTCGGGCTGGCAACACGTGGCATGCGTAGCACATCCTCGACGCCAGAGGGGTCACCAACGGTATCGGCGGGGCAACAGCCACCATCACAATTCAGTTATTTATTCTCTTGCACAGGGTGTCTAGAGCTCCGACCACTTTATTTCGGCACCGCACCCCCCCCCATCATAATCACCATCATCATCATCATCATCATCATCACCATCATCATCATCCACATCCACATCCACATCCACATCATCATCATCATCAGCATCATCATCATCATCATCATCATCATCATCATCATCATCATCATCATCATCATCATCATCATCATCATCATCATCATCATCATCATGCGCCCCCTCCGTCTCAGCGCCCTCCCGCGGCTCCAGCGCCCGCCCAGTGCCCCCTCCGCCCCGACCACTTTATTTCGGCCCCGCACCCCCCCCCGTTCCGCCCCCTCCCCCGCGCCGTCTCAGCGCCCCCCCGCGGCTCCAGCGCCCGCCCAGTCCCCCTCCGCCCCGACCACTTTATTTCGGCACCGCACCCCCCCCCGTTCCGCCCCCTCCCCCGCGCCGTCTCAGCGCCCCCCCGCGGCTCCAGCGCCCGCCCAGTCCCCCCTCCGCTTCGACCACTTTATTTCGGCACCGCACCCCCCCCGCTCCGCCCCCTCCCCCGCGCCGTCTCAGCGCCCCCCCGCGGCTCCAGCGCCCGCCCAGTGCCTCCTCCGCCCCGACCACTTTATTTCGGCACCGCACCCCCCCCCTCCCCGCTCCGCCCTCTCCCCCGCGCCGTCTCAGCGCACCCCCGCGATTGCAGCGCCCGCCCAGTGCCCTCTCCGTCCCGACCACTTTATTTCGGCACCGCACCCACCACCCGCTCCGCCCCCTCCCCCGCGCCGCCTCAGCGACCCCGCGGCGGGCTCGGTCAGCGCCGCCCGTGCCCCCTCCGCCCCGACCACTGTATTTTCGGCACGCACCACCCCCCCCCCCCAGCTCCGCCCCCCTCCCCAGCGCCGTCACCAGCGCCCCCGGCGGCTCCAGCAGCACCGCCCAGTGCCCCTCCGCCCCGACCACTTTACTTTCGGCACGCACCCCCTTCCCCGCTCCGCCCCCTCCCTCCCCCGCGCCGTTTTCATCAGCGCCCCCCCGCGCTCCAGCGCCCGCCCAGCGCCCCCTCCGCCCGACCAACTTTATTTCGGGCAACGCACCCCCACCCCCCCCCCTCCGCCCCGTCACCAGCGCCGTTCTCAGCGACCTCCACCGCGGCTTCTAGCGCCGCCATGGTGACCTCTCACCCCCGACCACTTTATTTCGGCACCGCACCCCCCCCCCCTTCATCATCATCATCATCATCATCATCATCATCATCATCATCATCATCATCATCATCATCACCACCATCATCCTCACCATCATCACCATCATAATCACCATCATCATCATCATCATCCACATCATCATCATCATCATGCGCCCCCTCCGTCTCAGCGCCCTCCCCCGCGGCCCCAGCGCCCGCCCAGTGCCCCCTCCGCCCCGACCACTTTATTTCGGCACCGCACCCCCCCCCCGCTCCGCACCCTCCCCCGCGCCGTCTCATCGCCCCCCCCCCGCGGCTCCAGCGCCCGCCAGCGCCCCCTCCGCCCCGACCACTTTTATTTTCGGCACCGCACCCTCCCTCCCCGCTCCGCCCCCTCCCCAGCGCCGTCTCAGCGCCGCCCCGCGGCTCCAGCGCCCGCCCAGTGCCCCCTCCGCCCCGACCGCTTTATTTCGGCACCGCACCCCCCCCCCCCGCTCCGCCCCCTCCCCCGCGCCGTCTCATCGCCCCCCCGCGGCTCCAGCGCCCGCCCAGCGCCCCCTCCGCCCCGACCACTTTATTTCGGCACCGCACCCCCTCCCCCGCTCCGCCCCCTCCCCCGCACCGTCTGAGCGCGCGCCTCCCCAGCGGCTCGAGCTCCCGCCTCATTGCCCCCTCCGCCCGACAACACGCAACCCCCCCCATCCTCCGATCCCCTCCGCCCCCGGCGTCAGTTGGAGGCTTCCTGGAAACCCGTCTGCGCGGGCTCATTGGAGTCTGCCGCATCACTTCTGCGGCCCTGGTTGTTCACTCCTCCCTCCTCCACATCCTCCTCCTCCCCCTTCCTTTTTGTGCAAGAGCCATGGCACACGTGCCACTTGTCACCACGCAGACATATTGTAGGTATGTGGTTTTCTTCGGTCACGTAGTTTTCATCAGCCGACGGGCGTCCAAACGGACCTGGATCGTTAAACTCTACCGTGTGACGCAATCAGAAAAAATGGAATTGTGCACGTTAGATGGAGGAGATGAGCAGCAGCAACAGACGGATGATGAGTGAGGGAAACGAGAAGTAGTAGCAGCAGCAGTAGCAGCAGGAACAGGACTAGGAGGATCAGGAAGGAGGAGGAGGATCAGGAAAGAGGAGGAGGAGGGAGAGGATGATGATGATGATGATGAGGAGGAGGAGGAGGAGGAGGAGGAGAAAATGAGGAGGAAGTTGAGGAGGACAAAGGGAAGGCGGAGGAGGGGACAGAAGGGGGCCGTAACGACCAGGAGGGCATCGGATCCAGACGCGCGGGCTGCGCTGGGGCGAAAGCGCCATTCAGAACGACGGGGGCAGCTCGCCGATCCTGAAACGACCCAACGCTGATCGGCGCAACAGCACGAGCAAGCACAGAAACACGCTCCGACCCCCCGAGGCACATCTGGAAGGACTTGCGCCCAGGCCCCGCATGTGGAGCGCAATGCGCGAGGGGGGCGGGGGCCCGAAAGCTCAGCGGCAGGGCGGAGGGGAGAGGTGCACCCAGATTGAACACCCGATTTGGCATCCACCGTCAGCCTATTCCCCGCGCCGCGCTCTGCGCGGCGCCTGGCTACTTTCGCGCGCCGCGCTTCCGATCTCGGCGCGAAGCACGCGCGCTCCACCGCGGCGCGAAGCGCGCGCAGGCGGCCCGCTCCTCCGCGCGCGCGCTCCACCTCAAATCCATTTCGGATCACTCGCCTGCGAACATGGCGCGCGACGACCATCCCCCCACCCACCCCCCCGATCCCACGCCCCGCCCCCCGACCCAAGAAAGCGTCGCGGTGCTCCGGGGGTGCAGAACGACCCTGTGGCGACCACCCCCCCAATGGAAAACCTGCGTGAAGAAGGCAAGACCCTGGCATGACTCGCCTGTAATGCCGCTCTCCTCAACGCGGCTCTGGCTCCGCGTTTCTGCACCTCCAGCGCTGTTCTGGGCCCGACGCCCCTCCGCGTTCGCGCGCCGATGTACGCGGCGCCCCGCGTCTAAGGCATGCCCGCGCCCCGCGGCTGGGCCCGCGCTTACCTCTTCTGCGCGGACTCCGTCTTTAAGGCAAACCCACATTCGCCGAGCCACCTGGCGTCGCGCGAATGGACGAGCCGGAGGAAAGGCGCCTCCGCGCACGAACGGCGCGCCGTGAAGTCTCGTCAGATCACTCGCTCCTCGAGTCAACGCACTCACGCAGCGTGGTCGCGCTGCACTGATGCTGGCGCGGCGCGCTGCACACTGCGCCCCCCCCCGCGAACTGCCCTCGCGACGCGCGCCTTCCGCGCGCTGTTGCGCCCAGCGCCGCGCGTCTAGTAAAGACCCGCGCCACGCGGCCGGGTCCACGCTCACCTCGTGAATGCGAAAACCGTTCTGCCGGGCGAACCTATCTTCGCCGAGCCGCCTCTCATCGCGCGAATGGGCGACTCGGAAGAAGGACGCCTCCGCGCGCGGACGGCGCGCCGTTGAATCCCGTCAGACGAATTGCTCTTCGAATCCACCCACTCGAGCCACATGGTCATGTCGCAATGCAACTGTCGCGACACGCTGCACGGCGCGCCCCCCCGCGATGTGCCTTCGCGGCGCGCGCCTTGAAGAAATTCATGAGCTTGACGCTCTGGTCCAGGGTTGCATGATCGCACGTGCCACTCACGAAGCTGTGAGGAGCGCTGGTGTTGTCGAGCACGCGCAGGATGCGCCTCCCTCGGCACCTCCGCGCCTCGTGCGCCAGGACAATGGGGACCATGGCCCCCTCGCACAAGGCAATCGGGTTCGCGCCCTTCTCTCGGTTCGCCGGCGAGAAAACCCACTCCGCGAGTATGGCATCGTCGAACACACCATCGTCCCACACGCTCCCCTGTCAAGCAATCGACCAGGAGGTAGCCGCCCGTGGGCGCGGTCGCCCCGTCGGCCCGCGCGTCGCTTGCGATCGCAATCAGCGGGCACGATGGCGGGCACGGGCCGACGCTTTTCTTCGGGGCAAGATCTATTACAAACTCGAAGTAATCAAAACACCGCCGAATCGCGTGGGAACGCCCACGGAGGCGCGTCAATGCAGCGCCTCTGCTTTAACGGCGCCATCGCGGCGCTGCCGATGCCGTTGAACATCGCGGAAGACGACCGCTGCAGAATGCCCTGGAGCTTCGAGGCCTCCGCTGGTGTCAGGCTGTTCCGCGCACGGTGCTCTGCGAGCAGACCTCTGATATTGTCAGTCATGCTGGCCTTCGGCCGAAAGGGGACCGCCCCTCTGCCCTCAAAAGTCCGAGACACGTCGTGATCGACACCCAGGAACGCCCCAGTGGCGGCCATGCGCTGCTGCTTCGCGCTGGCACTCGAGAACAAGACGTTGAGTAATACCTGCCCCGAGCCTTTCGCCAATCCGAGGTCCCCAAAACTGGCATCATCGACGTGCATCGTGTGCAATAGTGCCGCCGCGCGCCTAGCAGCGGCTTCCAGAAAGGCAGACCACCGCATGAAATTCAGAACACGCGACGACAAGCCGAACAGCATGGCAAATGCAGTCAAGTATCGCCACTCCCCGCTGCGTGGTTCCTGCGCCGTAATGACGTTATATCGCAGCTGCGCGGGATGGACCGGCGCGGATCTGCGTGCGTCCGGCAGGTCCTCACCTCCAGTCTCAAGGGCCAGACCCTTATCGGCAAAGCCTCCCGCCGCAGCTTCCTGCCTGCGGGCGCGCGCAAAAACGCCGGGCCTGACCGCGCATCCATGGGGACCAGAGGGGGCCCACCAGGCCCACGCGAAAGAACCCAGGGGACGGCCCGCGACAACAAGCCGGCGGGGAAGGGGGGGAAGCCGCCCCGGGCGTTTGCCGCGCCACCCGGCCGCTGCCTCAGGACTTTGCCACGCAATGCGGGCGTGAACGCTGATGGCAAGTGCCACTTCTCAGGGTGCACCGTCGTGCCGTTCTGCCCACCAGCTTTAGCATCGTCTATCCGCCGACGTTTGCCGTTCGGCTGCGCGTGCGCGAACGACGGCACGGCCGCCCAGCGCCCGGCGCCGCACTCGCGGTCCATCGCGGCCCGCGACGCCGGAGGAGCAGCCCAGCCCTTCTCGCGCCCCTTCAAGCAAGATCCCCAAAGAACCTCAAACTCAAGATCAATCCGTCGCTTGTCCCTGGATCGTTAAAGCGCGGTGGACTCCGCCACCAAGCGGTCCTCAGAAACAGGTTCCGAGCTTTCGCGCCGCTCCTAGACACCTGTCTCCTCCAGTCGCCCCACGATATAGAAGCCGGTCGCAAATCTCTGGGCCAGCTGCCAGTCCGGCCAACCCATCACCAAAGTCAAAACGCAAATCAGCGCGATGTGGGTGTTCTGCGCCACGGCATGTACAGAGGGGCTCTGCCAGAGCCGATGGGCGCGAGATACCGGCGCCAGCCTCTGACTAAGCTCCTTCAACGCACCCGCGCACGACTCGCGCCACTGCCTCAGCCGATTGCCACCAGCCCAAGCAAACGCAACCGTGGCAAAGGCAGCGCACTTCAAATCAACGGGTGCCACGTACTCATCGTCGAATGGCAGCCGCCCCGCGTTCGCGAATTCGATGCATCGAGCGAGGTGTGCCCGCTCCCCCACGCCGAATTCGATAACCGGCGCCAGCGCTAGCCTGTGGTCGAGCACGCCTGCCCGGCGACCCAGCACGGCGCTCGCGCGCCCTCTGGCATTTCTGCCCAGGGAACATCCCAAAGGTAGTCCTTCGTCCTGCAGCTCCGCCCAAATGGCGAAATCAACGAATGGCGAAGTATTCCGGAAATCTTGCAAGAACGGGATGGGAACGCCCACCAGCCACTCTTCCGGAAACGATCTCTGAATTTGCACAACGATGCCAACCTGGCCCCACCGCGCGCCCACGACCCTGGGGCACGCGACCCCCCTGGTAACTGCCCCTTCTGCCGCGGGGGGCGGCGCGGCAGCGGGTGCGTTTCGCTCGCCCTTGCGGCCGCGCTTGCCGCCGTCGGCCGCGCCCGCGCTCGCGTTCCTCGCGTCGCAAATTACAGCGCGGGGGCTCCGAACACTCGGCGCTAAGCGGCGCTCTCTCTGGACCCAGGACCCCCCCGCCCTGTGCAGCAAAGGAAAAAAAGGAACAAAGACCCGGGCTCTTGGCGCACTGGAGGGCGCAGTGGTCAGATATGCCACACAAGCGCCCCGTCTGGTTGAGCACGACGGAACAGGCGTGCTTGCACCCGCGGGGGCACGGTTCGGAGCACTCCCCAGCGTTGAACTTGCGACGCACCTGGGTTCCGCCTTTCAACCGATCGCCCAACTGCGCGCCCTTGCCACCTGTCCGCCGCCCCCGCCCAGCGCTCGTCGGCGGCCGCTGCGGCCCGGGGGCTGGCGGCGGAGGCGGGCTCCACATGACTGCAAACCCTCGCGGATTATCTTCCCGACGCTCACCTCGCTGGCGCGGGCCCTGTCCGTCCGCCAAGCGCGCTCCTCCTCGTCCTGGCGCGCGACGTTAGGCGGCGCAATCGTGAACGGCATCGCGCCGGCGTACTTGACCACGCGGAAATGGTAGGCCATCGCGACATCGAACGGAATTTGCACGAAATCCGCCGCATCCGGGGACGCCCTCTGGCGTCGCGGGCGCTGCGTCGATCGGCTTCGCCCCGGCGCGCGCGCATGCCACCATGAGAGCTTGGTGCAACGCGATATGTGTTTTCAAATCCTTCGCGGGATCCGGATCTTCCTTCTCGTCGCACACGAATTCGACATCCCCAATGCGCTGCCGCTTTCTCGGCATTCAGCAGCGCGCGGATCTTCCATTCATTGATCATAATCATCTGGCACCTGCCGACCACATGGGGCCGCGCGCGCGACGCGGCCACCCCCTCCGCGTGCAGCGGGACGCGCCTGCCCAGCTCCCTGCTTATCTTACTGACCAGCGCTTCGGACGGCTCACGCTCCGCTGGGTGCGCCAATTTATACCGGGCGAAGAACTGCTCGCTCAATTCAGCGAGCTGAAGCGACGGCAATGGGACGTCGTCGCTCTCGTCCATACCGCGCCTTTTCCGGGTCTCGGACTCCCGGGCGGCGTCGCACACGGCTTTCCACGCCTGCCGCATTACGCGCTCGAACTGCGGCGCGGGCCGGGCAGGGCCCCCCCCCGCGCAGGCGAAGGCCGCGCCTAGCGCGCGCGGGACAGCTGCCCCATCCTCCCCTCGAGATCCGGGACGCGCTCGATGATCGGCGCCCACTCGTTCTCGCTTGCGACGG
The DNA here is from genome assembly GCA_963575745.1 of Prorocentrum cordatum. Lineage (NCBI taxonomy): Eukaryota > Dinophyceae > Prorocentrales > Prorocentraceae > Prorocentrum > Prorocentrum cordatum. The sequence goes on along the minus strand of CAUYUJ010016316.1, from coordinate 853,510 downwards.
CGTGCGCGAAATCGAACAACGTCTCTAACGGCTTCGACCAAGTGGGTGGCGATGCGCTCGTCAGACTGATACTTCGCGGCAAGCCCTCTGAATTGCGCAGCGGCGTCGCGAGCTCCGACGCGACCCGCCAGCGCATTGCCGTCGACTGACAAGACATGACCACCGACTCACAAGCGCATCGCTCCGCTCAACGCACTCTCTGAACCGCGTTCGAGCCCGCCTCAAGGCGCGCATGCGCATCCGTTACGCTGGCGCTCGCTGGCAGGACCACGCGCGACTCCGCGCGTCTCCGCCGCGATAACATCACCACCTCGCGCCGGGGCTGCCCGGCCGCGCAACTTCCCACGCGCCGCGCGCACCAGGGCTCCCTCCGGAAGCGCCGGGAACCACTGCAGATCACTTAATCCAGTCTGACGCAGGTTCGCCACTGGCCCGAACTCACTATCCGTATAGGCTCTTGGTTTTTTCAAGCGACGAATTACGGGCATCGCGACGTGAAATCGAGGCCCCATAACTTGCCTCACATGGGTGGCTGGCCCCGGAATGGACTGCGCGTGCCCGACCGCGTCCCTCGGCTCGGGCGACGGCCCCGCGGCTCGCGAAGCGCGCGGGTGATCCCTCCGCTCCCTGCCGGACTGGCGGCGCGCCGTGCGCTGGCGCGTCATCTGCGCCCTTCGCATCGCATTCACCCAATTCCGCGCCCTGGGCTGCCCCGTCACCTAGAAGCGCGGCTACCGCGTGACAGGCGCGGCCAACTCCCCGCGCATGGGCCGCAGCCGGGCCTGCGCGGGTTGCATCTCCCGGCCGCGCCGACACTTCGTCTCCCCTGGACCTGGGGATGGAAGCCGCCTCCAGTGCCGCCCGCGCCCGGGCGCAATGCCGAAGGGCCGCGCGATCGACCCGCGGTTCGCCCTGCGCGGCCCGCGCGGGCAGCCGACGCCGGACTGGCGCGCGCTCCCGCCTCTACTGGTCGCTTGTTTTTCCCGGCAACTTTCGGCGCTCTGCGCGGGCTCGCAGGCGCAGGCAACGCGTTCCAACGCAGACCGCCCGGCGCTCTACTGCGCCCACCCCGCATTGCACGCGGTGCCCCCGGCGCCAGGGTTTCTGCAGCGCGCGCGCGCCGGGCGCTTCGGCGCCCGCCCCCCCCCTCGCCGCGTTTACTCGCGGCGCGCCCGTCGGACGGGCTCCGACATCCGGGCGGGGGCGCGCCCGGCGCTTGGCCGCGCCCCGCCCGCTGTCCACGCGGGGCAGCGATTAACCGGAGAAGCTTCTGCCGCCTCAACTCCTCGACGACCGACAAGGGCAAGAACGCGGCCTTCTCGTGCACGGTCGACGCTGCCACCCGCTGCTGCGCCTTCTAGGTCGGCAACAAATTCTTTTCCTGGCGCAGAACTCGCCCAGCATCGCACCTGCTCCCACTGCGCCGGGGCCTCCAGATCGGTCCGCAGGCGAGACAACGCTCTGGCCATGCGCAGGCGCGTGCATATCTCGGCTTGCCGCCGACGCGTATTATATACGATCGGCATCTGGTTCCGACGGGAGTTGCCCCCCCCCCCCCCCCCCTCCGTCCAACCGCCCGAGACGACTCGGGCTTCCCAGTCCAACTGCATCGCGCTCGCCCATGTAGGCCCTGCCCGGCGAAAGCTGCACGAGGTCGCACGATCCAACTAGGAATCGTCTTCTAGCGGGCCTCGGAGCACCTCTTTCAGCGATCGGTTAAAGGCACCCAACTTCAACGGCGCGCTGGAAACTGGGTCGAAGACGATCCCCGCCGCCGCCGGCACAGCCCTTCCTGCTCGATTTTCTCGCGCCGCCAGCTTGTGCCAGCCATTCCACAAGGCGTCAGCGGCGGGCCGCGCGCTACCTGGCCGCCTCGGCAAACGCCAATCGAACGAAGGTCGCCCCTGTCGCTTTCCTTGCTTTCCCCGCGATGCACGGAACCAACAAAAATGAACAGACTTCTCTAACGGCCGAGAGCACAACAGGTGAGTATACCTCACCCGCGCGAATACCATCGCCAGCATCCCCGCCGCGAGCGTGACTTGCCCAGGCGTTCTCGCGCCATCCAGGAAATCGACCACGCGGTAAATCATCTCGGGCTCGACGACAGTAGCCTGGACCGGCGGCGCCACGGCCCCGCTGCCTGGATCACGTGGCACAGGCCGAAACGCATCGGCCAGGCAAAAAGGCGCTTTCAAATGCACACGCATCCATTTCAAACTGTTCCAGATTCTGACGCCGGACGTCCGCGCGGTCGAGAGCTCACGCACGAACCCGGCGACTGCCATGGGTTGCTGCGCCAAACGTTCCGCCGGCTGCCCTTGCCGGCCCGCCCACTCGGCCCACTGCCCTCACACGCGCAATGCCGCGCGCAACGTCCCCGATTCGAAATTACTCAATCTGCGCACTGCCGCGGACGCGACGTCGGCGAGCATCTCGGCCTGCGCCTCCTGCAGCCCCTGCCCGAAGCCGCTCGCGGGGCGCCACGCTAGCGACACTCGAACTGCGCTGACCGCCAGCTGAACGCGCCCCTCCCGCTCTGCCGTCTCCGTTGCCACCGTGGCGCGCGGCGGTAATTAGGCTCACGCCCTTTCCCCGCCGCGGCCCCCGCGCTCGCGGCGGGCGCCGCCGCGCCGCCAGATCGCCCCTCCGCGCCAATGCCACGCGCGGGCGCCAGCCACGGCGTCACCCGCGCCACGTCCCGAGCCACGGCCCAGGCCGTGGGCACTCCGCACTGCTCCGCCTCGTCCGTCGAGCAAAACAGATGCGCTACGTCGCCGGCCGACGCCAATCCCTCTCTCTCCACGAGCGCAGAAAAGGGAATCGCGCTCGGAGGAACCGACCCTCCAATCTAAGAGCTCTTCAATGAAAAACTCTCCGCGCTGCCCGGCCATCCAGCAGCACACAATGAAGAAACAAACCAACAGCAACCGCTGTCGCCAAGGCGCTTCGCTCGCACGAACCACATGCGCGTTTCTAAAGCGCGCTGTCCCTGCGAGCGCGCGCGGGCGTCCCCCTTCTGTCATGATTATGGCTACCTGACCCGAGCCTCCCCGAGCCTAAAATCAACGAAAGACTTCGAGACGAATCCAGTGGTGGCGACGAGGGCCTCCCAGGAGGCCGACAAGGGGAAAACGAGGCACGAGTAGCACTATGTGTACCTTTTTCTCCTCTTTCGTCGTCGTGTCGTGTCGACTCTGCCACTGGATTCCCAGTCGCTGGTAACAGTGCACCTTTCCTCCTCCGAAGCCAGGGCATCCCCCAGAATAACCTACGGGCAAATCCCGCACAACCCACAGGCCAACCAACAGGACAACCACAAAACAACCCACAGGACAACCCACAAGACATTCTGGGGACAACCCCGCGCCCCAACGCGAAGCACAACAAAACGTACCCGACTTGACCCGCGCAGCTTCGCCTCGCCCACCCGGCACACGCGACGCGAATCGACACAAATTTCCTGTTTTGGGCCACTTCGATCCCACCCATCCACCCATCCTCCGACATTTTCTAGCAGCTAGCCAGAGACGCCGAGCGGGTGGCGAGGAGAGAGGCGGGATGGAGGGAAGGCTAAATGATGAACGAGAAGAGCAGGAGAGGAGGGGACAAGGATGCGAGACTGTGGGGGCTAATCCCGTCGCTTGTATTGCCTCTTGCCAGTCGGCGCCAATCGGGCAGCACGATGACAACCCATCGTCGCCTCTACCCTCCCCTGTCATCACCACCCTTGGCAACAGAAGAAACAACCATAAACGGAAACTTTCGGATTTCCGCGCGAATTTCCTGGATCTGCGCTGGACTCCCTCCATGAGGCGCGGAGCGCGCCACGGGCAGCGCCGGAGGCGCCGCCAGGGGGGGCCCAGCACCGATCCGAGAAATCCGCGCCGAGCTCCGAGAGTTTATGTTTATGCAGATTTTTCTTCCCCGAACCTCTGCCTCCCCCCAGCCATCACTCGGCGGCGAGCCCGATGGTGAATGCAGAGGGGGCGGGCCTTCTCAGAAGGCCTCTGACAAGCCCCGCCGCCTTCTGAGAAGGCCTGCCCCCTCCCACTTCCCCCCCGCCATCACCGCATTGGTTCGAAGCTGCCCCGCCTGGGCGTTGTCCTTCGTAGCTGGCTCCCAGGATGCCGCAGGGCAACGCGACGAGCGAGGCGTGACCAGTAGCGAGTCACCTCGATCGTGGGTGGGTAGGAGGCGCGGGGGTCGAAGCGTTGACAACTCCGTATCCAGGACGGGAATGGTGGCATGATGTGATTGGCTCATGAAGCGCTCCAGGCAGTCCAGAGTATCCAACGGTCCACGTTTCTGCACCCCGTGCGCAACATCAAGGAATATGGGAAATCATGGACACAGTTAGTGGAACGTATTACTATCATGCATGGGCTCTTGCTCCTCTGAGCGTCCCCATCCAAACGTACAACAATTGCATTGTGAAGAAACAGGCACGCGCGCATACATCCGTACACACGTGCGGACCTCATGATCATCCAAAGACGGCCCAACCGACTCCAATATGCTCCTGGATCCCCCCAAGAAGCCTCGTCGGGGACGCCCGAGTAGGCTTGACTGGGACTCTCAGAGGGGAGACACGGCGAAACACTTCAGGGAAGCCAGTGTTTGGTGCTCCCGAGGCCCGTTGGCTTCTGATCGCCGCGGAAGGCCTCAGAGAGAGTCCAGAAGCACCCGAGACGGCCTCAAGAGCGCCCCAAGATAGCCCGATACTGTCCGAGAAGCCTCCTGGATGGGCGTTGGCATAGAGATGTGCACGGGGGGACGCCCCCCCCGCCCCGTTCCACTATCCAGAACTGCCGTCACCCGAAATCACCCGAAAAACACAAGCTACGTCAGACCTGGCTTAGTGATTCTGGCCAATTTAGGGGCTCCAGGGCGTTACTATTGAACTCCCAGTCGGTCCGAGAGGGCTCCAAGATGTCCCCGGCGCCCGCCGAGACGCTCCCGGCATGCTTCAGCGGAGACACTTTGGGAGAGCTCGGCGGAACCGTGGCGCCCGAGACGGCCCGGGCCCCACCCGCCCGACGGGCACCCCAAGAGGGCCCCCTAAGAGGCCCGAGGGCCCCCCAGGAAGCCACCGATACGCCTTCGAAGCGGTAAACACGCATGAGGGAGGAGATAAGCGAAAGAAGCGCCGAACAAAGATGGGGGGCGTTCAGGAACCGCAGCAGATCGAACAGAGCACTGAGCTGGAGCGGGTTTTAAACTCGACCTCCGCTGCTGCGCTGGCACGGTGGCGGGAATAGGTGCGGGGATCTAGATATAACACAATGAGAGTGAAGAGCAACTGGTGTGCGGTAATACACCAGAGGGGCACCAGACATTGCGAGAATACCGCAACATGGTCATTGTCATAGCATATTGCAACTGCTTTAGTTCATCCGATCTTTCATGCTTGATTTTTCTTCTCAACCCCTTCTCCTTGTCCTGCTGCTGATCCTCTTCCTCCGCGGAAGCTGCCAGGCTCTTGGATATGACGGACACTAGGACGAATGACAACACATGATGTGTGGCCGCTCTTGGCGCATTCAAAGCAACTCCCTGCGGTCACATTTAAAGCAATCGGCCTGGACGTATGCCGGCACACGCACTGGAAGAAGGAAGGCCGCACACCATGGAGGGGGCGGTCATGGAGGGGGGGGGGCCATTACAGGTCAGGCAGAAAGAGCTCCGCCTCCCCCCAAATATCCCACTTCCTCCCCCCCTCCCCCTCTCCTTCTCCCCTACTTTGTCTTGATGATACCAAGCAGGATAAGTGGAAGGCTTAAGTAATCGGCGGACAGACTGACGGACGGGGGGACGGCCAGATGGACACACAGACGGATGGACAGAGACAGACACCGAGAAATGAAGACATGTGCAGACGGATACAGACATGAACGCACAGGCAAGGACAGCACCAACGTCCCACGGTCATGCACATGCATACAGACCGTTGCAGTGCGGGGGCGATGGGAGAGGGGTGGGATGAGCTCCGACGGCGGGAGGGATGGGAATGGGACGAGGAGGCGGGGGAGACGGATCGTGGTGCTGAGGAGCATGAGGGGGCGACCGAGGGTGAGGGGGGAGGTTAGATGGGGGGGAGTGGGCAAAGGGTGAGGGGAGGGATAGGCGCTCCGAAGAACCTCTGATCGACTAGACTACCACGATCTATTCTAGGTTCGGAGAAAAATCCCCCAGGGGACTTGAAAGCGGGGGGAGGTGGCTCTCGGAGCATCGCCGAAAGCTAGCGTCCCGAAGGAAGGGAAGGAAGGCGAGCGGGAAGGGATGCGGAGAGTGGCGAGCGATGCAGAAGCAGTGGCGACAGGAGGCCGCGCGGCGAGCGCAAGCCTGCGCCAAATTCAAAAAAACAAATCTCGCCGGCAATGTGCTCGTTTCTGGAAACGTTTTCGACTGTCTCCAGGATCGAGCACGCCATCAATTGCGCTCGCAACTCGTGAAGCGCATCTGGCTGCCAACCACAAAGAGAACAGCGCAAGATGCGTTCTACTCCCAAATTCCGATGCGAGCACCAGCAACCACTAGAGATTATGAATTAACGAGTGGGGGTAGGCAGAAACGAGGAGCGACAAGATGATACATTTTCATTGGCGCGCAGAGGAGACATACGGTATCCTTGGCGGGGTCACTCCCCGGGTTTCCCCAGACTCCCCTGCGTCTCAACCCTCCCACGCCCCTCCCTGCCTCGCCAGAGAGCCTGAAATACCATGCTGGTCATGCCCCCGTTCCAGGGGGGAAATCGGACCCTCAATGGTATCTGCAAATTCTTCGTTTGAGCCACACCACCGGGAACGCGCGCAGTCGGTTTCGAGACTGGGACGCTGCCCTGAACGCTCTGAGACCGCGAGCTCGTCTTCCCAGCAACAGACCTCACCACATCCTGGAGGCCTGCATCTCACCGCTGGACTCAAGAAGAAGATGCAGCGTGGAACAACAAACTACCAGTCCTGGAAACAACTCACAATCGCAAAAGAACGAAACGCAATCCGCCCGAATCCGAATTTGAATTACAATCAAGGGCTCCCCCGGGGCCAGTCGGATGTATTGACACGTCTCCCTACATCCTCTGATTAGCATCGTGGCAACCGAACGCTGAGCACACACCGCACGTGGCAGACATCAGGCAAGGCCCGAAACAGCAAAGCGGTGCACTGTCTCAATCTGCAGGAGGTCCGAGAATAGCAAAAGCAGACACCACAGCCCACCATCCGTACAAACCTGATCGGACAAGAACGGGAAGCGCCGATTTGTCCATTGGCTCGCGGACGACGAGAATGACAGTGGATGACGGGGAGGGCAGCGAGAGGGGCAGGAGGACCAAGAGTAGGACGACAAACGCAAGGACGACGAGGAAGAGATGGAGGACGAACACGAGGAGGGGCAAAACGGAGGAGGAGGTAGCAAGAGCAGGCACCACTGCTCACCATCGGCAAAAATCTGCCACCGCGATGTGCCGCGGTTGGTGTCTGTGTGGGCGTGTGCACGTGCCAAGCCCCTTTTTTTTCTTTTCGGACCTGCTTCGACCAGAACAATATGGGCGGCGCGTGCAAGGGGCTGGCGCGAAGGGGCGGTCTTCTAAGACTGGACGCCCGAGACTGCCTGGACAATACCGGTCTGGGATCACGCAGGCTTGGGCCCCCGACGCACGAACCAGGAGTTACCCCTGACCACCCTCGGCCCTGATGATTCTGGAATGGACGCCCGAATTCTCCGGGATAGCTGCAGTCTGAGGCAACTCGGGTGTGGGCCCTCAAGGTACGAATCAGGAGCTAGCCCGGACCACCCCCAGCCCAGGAGCTCCTGGGGGCCAACAAACCACCCTCAACCACAGCCCAGACCCCCTGGATCACCAGGTTCGGGGGTTGCTAAAAGTGCCCCTGGCCTAAGTTGCCCCTGGCCCAAGGTGCCCCCTCAAACTTACGATGCTCCCATCGTACTTGAAGACCACATCCCAGAAATCATTTCGAGCACCCGGAAAAGTGCCGAAAGAGTGTCGAAGCAGTGTCGGACGAGCCCCCCCCAGGGGCCCACACGTGAAAACCCTAGAGTTTCGGTACTTCTCTGGTGCTCGAAAATTTTCTGGTGGTCAAGGCGAAAATAGGTTGGAACATCATAATCCTGGGGGCCAAGAAACCGCCCACAACCACAGCCCAGACCCCCTGGATCACCAGGTTCGGGAATTGCTGAAAGTGCCCCTGGCCCAAGGTCCCCCCCCCCAGAATCATGTTACTCCCATCTCACTTGGGAACCACATCCCAGAAATAATTTCGAGCACCGGGAAAAGTGTCGAAAGAGAGTCGGAACAGTGTCGGACGAGCATCTCCCAGGGCCCCACACGTGGAAACCCTCGAGTTTTGGTACTTTTCTGTTCGAAATTCTTTCTGGTGATCAAGGCTAAAGTAGGGAACATCATAACCTTAGATGGGGCCCTGGCCGCGGGTGGGGGTGGACTGTGCTGCCCCCAGAGATCAGAGCGAAGGGGGCCGAGCAGTCACACACATGGGCCCGCGCGGTGCGCGGCCGCAGCGCAGGTGCTGCCCCAGGGTGCGCGCTGGGCGTTCTCATCAAGGGGCGCGAGACAGTCTGGATTGATTCTGGAGAGGACACAATCGAGTGGAGAAAATCCACCCCGATAATAACCACCCCGACACGCGAAGCCGTTTACTGAAAGCGACTATAGAAGGAATCGAACAGGGCAGGGCTGTTTAGTAAACGCCCAAACCCGTTTAATGAACGCCAATTGTCCAGTCCGGATGGTTTTTCCTCCCTTGACACAAAACCCTTCCGTTGGCGGCGCGCACGAGGGGGCAGGGGGAGGGGAGAAAGCTTGTCAGAAGAAAGGTGCTTCTTAGAAGGCGCCGGCCCTGCATCTACAGCCGAGGCCCGCGCCCTCTAAGGAGCACGGGTGCTTCGAAGGAGCCTTCCCGCTCCCCCTGCCCCCCTTGTGCGCGCCGCCAAGATTGGAGAGGACAGACGACCCATCCGAATGCCACCGAAGGCCCCAGCGCCGCCGCTCCCGCCCCTCGCACGCTTCGCAGCTCCACAAGGAGCTCCGCCGAAGACCAGAGAGAACCCGAGTGAAAAACGCTGTGTTTTCTTGTTTTTCAAACTTTTCCCAGAGACTGTCCTAGTGAAAACCGGGCCCGAAGCTGGCGGCAACGTGAGGCGACAGCCTGAAGAACCAATGCGCACGAACGCTTGCCAATGGGTTCCCGCCTTGCTAGAACACTGGGAAACTGACGCGCATCGGAAATCAAAGGTAAATGAAAAATGACAAACAATGAAATCACCGCAAGCAACTATACTTCAACTGAAATCCATAAGGATTTGCAAGAACTCTTCGGACCCTTCGTGGATGAAAAACGAAGGAGAAGGGATGAGACGGGAGCTGACGGGTGCAGAGGGTGAACGTGAGTACCTGGGCTCGCACTGACGCCTGCACCAAGTGTGTTTCCCGACGGCTGCGCTTACCCATGCTTACATGTGCTCCTCCTCTCCTCCTCCTCCTCCTCCTCCTCCTCCTCCTCCTCCTCATCATCATCATCATCATCATCATCATCATTCTGATAACCCTATCCTGTCTTGCATAATGTTGTGTTGGACTTATTACCGCGGCTGTTTGGGCCACCCGGTAGGATTATAACGCAACCTTCGTGCAAACGCTGGGCCGATACGTCTCCAACGGAATTCGTATCATTCGCAATGCCCGGGTAATAAAACTGTCACGGGGAGCTCCATTTTGGTCGGCCCGCCCACGTGGGAGGCGCATCGGACAGCAAGGCACCGAAAAAGAGCCGCTCTTTGTTGGGGCGTCACACGAATTTCACATGAACATTAACATCAAAGGACCCTTACAAACATCTCTAAGGAGCACTAACGGAATATCAAAAGAACCCAAAAAGAACCTCAAAGGAGTCCCACAGGAATCACACAGGAAACGGCAAGGAATCTAAAGAATTTGGAAAATGAGGGCTCGCGTGGACATAGGCAATTCCTATTGCGACCGCGACAAGGAAATTGATTTCTTGAGGGGATCATATGGAAGAGCCCACGGAAGGATATCGCAGACGCATTCCGCGAATCCCCCCGCGATATGTTAGCACATTTATTAAACATAAAAAACCACCGGCCCCGGAGGTCGATGTGGCGGTTCCTTCAGCAAGGGGGCACACACGAATCTCACATGAACCTCAAACGACCCCTACAAAAATCTCTAAGGAACACTGAAGGAATATCAAAAGAACCCCAAAGGAACCTCTGGGAACCTCCGGGGACCTCCCCTCCGCGGACCTCTGGTGACCTGCGGGGGATATCGCTTCCGCCCCGGCCCCGGTGCCGGAAGCGTTATAATTTCGTCTGATGAGGGGGGGGGAGGGGAGGGGCGTTATTCGTCCTGTAGAGGGACAGGCCCGACATAATTGTAGGGCACAAGAGGCGCACCCTTCTTCAACCCCCCCTGCTCGGCTGTTGTTGGCAATGCCCCTGGCCAAAGATGCCCCCGGGATTTCCATAGAGGCCCCCGCGGCTTCCAGAGCGCCCTTCACGAGGCCCAGAGGGCCCCAGGGACTCCAGAATGGAACGAAAAACAAGGGGCATCTTGGGCCAGTGGCACCTTCAGGAACTCTCGACATTTACGCCCCCCATTGCGCAACGCACCGGATTCATACTCTCGTTGATGGCCCCGCCCCTCGACACGCTCCGTGACCCGCCCCGCGACCAACCCCGCGACACGCCCTGCGATCCGCCTCGCGACCTGCCCCGCGACCCACTGGGCGATTCGCGCGCAGACCCGCCGACGACACATCCGCGGCCCACCCGCGGCAGGTTCGTGTCGTGCCGCCTCCTCCCCCTCCTCCGCCCCCTCCCCCTCCTCCTCATCCTCCTTCCCTCCTCCCCCTCCTCCTCCTCCTGCTTCCCGCCCGCTGCGGCTCAGTCGGGGACCCCGGGACCCCCCTACGGCAGGTTTATGTCACGCCGACTTCGGCGTTGGCTTCTGACACCGCGGGAATCAAACAACCTTGGACGATCAGCCGTTTCCGAAACGTCAAATAAGTCAGCATTAACCGATTCTGGGCCGCCGGGCGGCAATCAACGTTGAACGCGAGCGGCGGCGTGCTGCGGCAGGGTCGCCGCTGGTCGACACGAGACAAACTAATCGCACACCGTTTTCCAAGCAAATCGGCGCCTGCGGCGGGCTTATCAATATCTGTTGTTTTCGGGCCTCGCAAACTGCCGACAACCCCAGCCCCTCAATTCGCAATTACGGGGGATATGGTCAACTCAACACGAAACAAGCATACGGTACCGGGGGCCCTGGGCCCTGGCAATTGGACCCCACAAGACCCGCACCCCACCCCACCACAAGAGTGCGCTGGCGGGGATGCGCGCAAGCGCCTCTGGAGCAGAGTGGCTCCCGCGTCACATGAGGGAGCACCCTTGAAAAAGTGAACGTATTAGGTGCGACGGCACCAGTCATGCATGTGCACACGCTCACGCATGTGCACGAGCATGCATGCGCGCTGGCATCAACGTCCTCGCCAATGCGCGCACACGCCCTCCTCAGAGCAAACATATGGGCAGGCCACTACATGTAAACAAAACAACAAAACAGCTTCAAACGTCGGCCTTCAAAGGGTGCGTTCCCCTTCGCGTCATAAGCTCCTACTCGCAGGGTGGCTGCACGGTGGGGTGCTGTAGAAACACTGAAGCAAACTACCTGACTTGGGCAGGAGGCTTACAACCATAGCCGTTCCGAGGCACACCTTTTACCACCTCGTGACGACAATCATGGACGGCCGGCCGCTGAACCCTGCGCAATGCGACTTGACGTCTGGGCAACTTGCTCCCCCCTTCTCCTCCTCCTCCTCCTCCTCCTCCTCCTCCTCCTCCTCCCTTGCTCTCCTCCTCCTCCTCCTCCTCCTCCTCCTCTGCTCCTCCTCCTCCTCCTCCTCCTCCCTTGCTCTCCTCCTCCTCCTCGTCCTCCTTGCTCTGCTCCTCATCGCCCTCCTCTCTCCTCCTCCTCCTCCTCCTTCTCCTCCTTCCTTCTCCTCCTCCTATCCTGCTCCTGCTCCTCCTCATCATCCTCCTCTTCCTGCTCCTCCTCCCTCTCTCCTCCTCCTCCTCCTCCTCCTCCTCCTCCTCCTCCTCCTCCTCCGCCTCCTACATACTCCGTTCATCGTCCTCCCTTGCTTTCTTCCTCCTCTTCCTCCTCCAGCTCCTCCTCCAGCTCCAGCTCCAGCTCCAGCTCCAGCTCCAGCTCCTCCTCCAGCTCCAGCTCCAGCTCCTCCTCCTCCTCCTCCTCCTCCTCCTACTCCTCCTCCTCCTCCTCCTCCTCCTCCTCTGGTCCTCCTCCTCCTCCTCCCCCTCCTCCTCCAGTGGTCCTCCTGCTCCTCCCCCCTTCCTCCTCCTCCTTCACTTCCTCTCCTCCTCCTCCTCCTCCTCCTCTCCTGCTCCTGTTCCTCCTCCTCCTCTCCTCCTCCTTGCTCTGCCCTGTCCTCCTCCTCCTCCTCTTCCTCCTCCTCCTCCTCCTCCTCCTCCTCCTCCTCCTCCCGCCCCCTACTCCGTTCATCGTCCTCCTTGCTTTCTTCCTCCTCTTCCTCCTCCTCCTCCTTCCTCCTCCTCCTCCTCCTCCCTCCTCCTCTCTCCTCCTCCTCCTGCTCCTCCCCCTCCTCCTCCGCCTCCTCCTCCTCCTCCTCCTCTGCCTCCTCCCTCCCCCTCCTCCTCCTGTGGCCTTCCTTGCTCCTCCCCCTCCTCCTCCCTGCTTCTCCTCCTATTCCTCCTCCTCCCCTCCTCCTCCTCCCCTCCTCCTCCCGCTCCTCCTCCTCCTCCTTCCTCCTCCTCCTCCTCCTCCTCCTCCTCCTCCTCCTCCTCCCCCTCCTCCTCCTCCTCCTCCTCTCCTCCTCCTCCTCCTCCTGCTCCTCCCTTCCTCCTCCCTCTCCTCCTCCTCTCCTCCTCCTCCTCCTCCTCCTCCCCTCCTCTCCTCCTCCTCCTCCTCCTCCCTCCCTCTCCTCCTCCTCCTCCTCCTCCTCCTCCTCCTCCTCCTCCTCCTCCTCCTCCTCCTCTGGTCCTCCTCCTCCTCCCAACAAGATCTGAGTGCACTCGTACGGAGCGACCTGGAAGAGATCATTGCTGAGCCTGTCTGGACCAGCTCCCTTCCTCTCAGCTGCCTTCATGATATCATGCTGGAGTCTGCGAAAGGGGGTGATCATGTCCAGCTCTCTGGGGTAGACGTTTCCGCGCCCGGGAAGGGCATTGTATCGGTCCACTAAGTCATCCCAGCTGAGTGTTTGCCCGTTCTCGGTTACAGCAAAGTAGCCCGTGAGGGCCTCAGAGAGAGATCTCCCGACGTGGCCAGAACTCCGCCCTGAGGGCCACTGCGGATTCTCAAACCCTCGACCTGGAACCTGGGGCGCTTTCCCCCGAATCTTTGCAACTGGTACAACACCTCCCATTCCACTCGGCCCTAGTGGGAAGACCTGGCACTGCACATCTGCTGCGCAAGATCGTCCAACAACCTATTGCAAGAATGATTCAGAGCCCTTCTCAAGGCCGACTGGGACTTGGCCAAGAATGCAATCATGTGCTCGGTGAGCTCGCTCGCCGTCAGCCTCTGAGTATCCCAAGAAAGAAAAGCCTGAAACAGCTCCGAAACCAAGAAATCCAGCTCAAGATCTGCGATGTTCTGGGGGGGGGCCGCTTCCAGCGACGCGGCGACCAACCTCCTTACACCACCTGAGTCCCGTTTGCCCCAGAGACGCCAAGCCTGTCGCACCTGCCTCCTGAAGACAATCACCCCAAGAAGATCCCCGGAGACGCACGGCTTGATCGGGATGCGTGCAGATTTGGGGAAACAGCTGTGGGCACCCACATACATATATTGGATACTGTCGTGCAAGTGCTGATTCATGTCAACCTGGTGGGGCACCGTGGGGAATGCTGCCAAGTGCCTCCTGAAAGCTGCTGCCGTATCAGGGTCCTGGATGCCCAGCACGTCGAAACCTAGCTGCCCCTGTGCCGCCCTGGTGGGGCCCTGGGACTCGAAGCGCAAAAAGACATGGTAATGATCGCTGCCAGTGCAAAAAGAATCGGTGTCTTACCGAACCTGGAGCTGGCCGAGGGCGGGAATCATGCTCTGCTCAACCGCGATATAGTCAATCCTATGGGGGGCCTCGGACTTAGACGCGACGAACGTGTACGAGTCCTGGCTAATGGAGGGGGCGAGTGCGTTGGCGGCGGCCATGCCCGTCTCCAGGGGCACGTCGTGAAACAGCCCTCCCGATTCGTCCTCATCCTGCCTGAAGCCCCCCCTTCCAACTGCATCCGACACAGTGCTTCCGAGCCTGGCGTTCGCGTCCAGGAAAGCCACCTGAACTTTCCACTTACGGCATATCCCGATAAGGTCCCGCCACCATTGCTTACGCTGCTGAGGGGTATATGCGCCCCCCATTGTGCAGGGCATGGGCTACTAGCATGACCTTCCGAAAGAGTGGGGCGCAACAACCCGCCGCCAAGTGCATCGGGGTAGCATCTAGCGGCCTAAAATGCTTCTGTTCGAAGTATGGATCGCCCTCCCCGCGGCGCCCACAGGGCAAGTGCAATGAGGCCCAGAGTTCCACGCCCAAGTTTTTGCCGCCATCAGATCCCGAAGAAAACACAAAGTATCCAGCAGAGCATCTCTCCCCCGATGGGTTTCGCGCCTCTTGGACCCCCAACAATGTGGCAATGCTCCTGAGCGAACTGCATCCTGAGAACCTCGCCCGACGTTTTGGCGCGTCTTGCAGTCGTGGCCTCCGCATCCCTGCCCGTCTTGACGTTGAAAGTGGCAAGCCTTAAACTGATATTGAACTGGCTGGATTTGCTGGGGGCCGACGTCTGCGAGGGTTGGGGGTCGACAGTCTCCGTTGCCATCTCCACCGACACTCGAGGACGCCCAGGATGCCGAAAGGAGTTATCGGGGCCTAGTGGATACGCTGCGCGCGTGCCTAACGGTGCCTCCTTAAGCCACCACCACTCAAGGTGAATCGTGCACTTGAGAGCCTCACGCAAGGCCGGCGGGGGCGAGCGCCCAACCGCGCGGTCCGATCGTGCTAAACTGTCTGCCAACTCGTTCCAAGGATGTCCAGAGTGACCACATACATGCACAAGCAAAGCACTATGACGTCTGCGCGCAGACTGGTACACATGATACATAAGCCAAGCCAATTGCAGATTCTCCGGCGGGACCTCCATACCCAAGGAGATGTTGACAGCCGACTGGTTGTCGCAAAAAATGACCAATGCTGGGGGGGAGCGCACCGTGTTCGGCCCGAAGAAACCCAAGATCCAGAGTGAACTCCACAAAATCCCCATGAGCTCGATCGTCGTGCTAGTGATATCGTCCTTCTCAAACTGAAAAGCTGCGGAGTCCCATGCGCGCATTTTTTTGCCAGCCGAGGAAGCTCGCCGCGTCGTCAGGCAAGACCGCGACAGCTGCAAAAGCCCAGGCCGAATCCCTGGGCGTCTGTCTGTACGAGGCGTCGACATAGATATGGGCGGAACGTGCTCTATGTGCCCCGCGCGCTGAGATATCCAAAGCAAACTTGGCAGTGTGATGTAAAGGGATGCCTCCAAAATCAGCATTGCAAAGATCAAACAAGTTGATGTTCTGGAGTAAAACCTGATAAATTCTGTCCGCCTCCTGAAATCCACAGTGACCGCTGCCATCGCTTGCAGGAATCTGAAAAAGCAAAGGGTAGAGGTGCAGGGAAGTGATATACCCACCACCCTCCCCCAAGGCCAGCACACTCCCCCAAACAACAGCTTCGAGCTGCTCCCTGGGCGGGGCGGGGTACGACGGCGGTGGAGGGGGATCTGGCGCAACCGCAACTGTAATTGACGTTTGGGTGGCCTCGTGTCCTAGCTCAGCAGGCTCAGCAAGCTGAAAAATCGAGAGGACGAGGCTAAAACAGATGCTCCTTCGAAGTCTTGCCATGCAAGCGATGCCTCACTCGGCCGTTGGGCAAGCTGGACGACGAAGCTGAGTCCTCAATGGCGTCGCCTGAAGTAGCAGCCGAAGAGGTGGCATTACCTGCCTGCGAGTTCTCATCACCATGACCCTTTGACGAGAGATCCGCGGCAGGGGCCGACTTGAGAATCGACCGAGTGAAAGAAGTCCGAGAAGGCACAACCCTGGCTTGTCGAACTGAGACTGGTGCACGGGCGTCGAAACGCTTCACTTCGACTGGGCCCCGAGAGACCCTGCTGGGGCCTACAGGTTGGACCCGTCTGCCAGTTCGCATCCCTGGCGCTGCATCTCCTCTGGGGGGGGGCTCTTGAGCGAGTCCCCCATGGCCCCCTCTTTGGCTCCCTCCTCGAGCGGTCGGGTCCTCGAGGCCGCGGGGGGCGCCGCCTCTGCTGCCGCCGCTGCTGCTGCCGTCGGCCCCGCCGAGGCCGCCGCAACCGGTGCTGAGGGGGCTGCCGCTGCCTGCGGAGGCGCCGCCGCGGCCGCCGACGCCGCTGCCCAGGCCGGGGGAAACAGCGTCGCAGGCGCTGGCGCTGGGGCCTCCGCTGGCGACACAGGCGAAGGCTGCGTCGGCGGGGGCGCGGGGGAGCGCTGCGTCTAGCTGATCAGGTCGATGGGGTATTCCTGGATGTGCTGCAGGAGGTGAGCTGGCCCTGGGATCATCTCCTCCGCCGTCATGGGCTGGGCCGGCGCCAGCAGCGCAGGGCCGATTGGCGAGACCTCCTCCTTGGCCTCCATCGGGCCCTGCTGGCGCCCGGCGGTCTCCTCGGCCCTCTCTGCTATCGCCGCCTCGAAGCGGTTCGCTGCGTCGATCTCTTCCGCCAGCCTCTGCGCCTCCAATGCCTCGTCGGAGGCCCCCTCTGCCTTCGGCGTGTTGGGGCCGCCCTCTCCTCGGCCTGGGCCGCGCCGAAGTTGGGGGCCCTGGCTGGCGTCGGCGACGCCGACTGCCTCTTCGGCGGCGGCGTCGTTGCCACAGGGCCCGCTGCCAAGAACGGCGGCGCCGTGCCCCCGTGCGGGTCCTGGACGAGCCTCGTCGCGTTCGCGCTGTTCTGGAAGGGCGCCCTCGGCCCCATGGCTGGCGCGGAGCCCTGGGGGGCTGCGCCAAAACCTGGCGTGGGCGGGGCAGCGTCCATCGGCATGCCCGCTAGCGCAGACCTCTGCTGGTCAGGGGGGCCCGCGCGGGGAAGCGGGAGCCCCGCGAGCACCGCCCGTTGTGCCTGCAGGATCGGCGGAAGCGCCTGTGCCTCCGCGAGCGCCTCTGGAACCGTGCCGGCGTGGGTTGGCGGCGGCGCTATGCCCATGGCCCGCGCCAGGGCATGCGCGCGGAATCTCTGGCCCGTCTGCATCCGCGAGAGGTGCTCCTGGATGGCCTGCTGCTGGCTCTGCGCGGCCTTCATCTGCTCCGTCATCGCTGTGATGGCCGCTGCCGTTTGGCCATCCTCGCCCATTCCCCACGGGCCCTTAGGCCTGGCACCGTGGGAGATGGCGGACTCTAGCGCCGTCGGCGCTGCTGCTACTGGGACTGCCTGGCCGCGCGGCGCCCCTGAGGCTGCGCGCGGGGCCGCCTTCTGGGGCAGCTGAGGCTGGGCCTTCTGCTGCGGCGGCTGGCTGGCCACTGGCGGCGGTGGCGGCGGCGCCCTGCTCGCAATCGCCTCCGCCGCGGCCTTGGCTGACTGGGCTTTGGCCTCTGCCTGCGCTGTCGCCCTCTCGGCCGCCGCCTGCACCCAGGGCGTCTGGGCGCTGCTGGCGGCCCTGAGGCCGTGCTCGCTTCCGCCAGGCGGGGCCATCAGCCAGTCCTCGTCATGGTCTGGCGCGTCCTCCGCCTCGCGGAGCTGCTGGGTAGTTCTGCAGCTTCTGCACCATCAGGGAGAGCGTCGCCTCCTCGTCCAGCATTTCCTCTACCTTGCAGCCCCTTCGCCTTCGACTCATGCAGCTGCTTCTCCGAGCCCTTGCTGGCGCTCATCATGTACTTGAGCACGCCGATGTCGAACTCCAGAGCTGGATCCTCCTTCCCTGCGTCCCGAACCGCGACGAGAAGGTTCGCATGCTTCTGGAGCTTCGACTGGGCCTTCGACTTGTAGATCTTCAGTTCCTCAGCCTCGGGCGGCGGAGGTTCCCACACCGTAGTGTTGGCAATCGCTTCATCTGGTGCTGCATCTGGAATCTGCGCAATCAATTCCTTGATGCTGGCGGACTTCGTCTGGTCCTTTTTTTTTGCTGGCTGAACGTCTGGTGGGATCTGGGCGGGGAGCCCACACGTGCCGCAAGAGCAGGTCCACAGAGAATTCGGATTCCTAGCCTCGCACAGTCTGCACGTCCAAGTGCCTCCTCCCATGGTGCTGTGATGCGACTCATGGAGGTGCTTAGCCTGTAGCACGCTAAGGAGCAATCTAGCTCGCCCACTCTTTTCTCGCTGCCTCTTGTGCCAGGAAGGCTCGGGGAAACCTCTGCGGCGTCCCGAGCGCGCCGTGTGTCGCGCGCGCCCTCTGCTGCTCAGCCGCGGGCCTGGCCGCGGGAGCGTTCGCGAGAAAGTATCACGAGGGGGGCGCGGCGCCTAAGCCCTGGGCTGTGCCAAAATAGTATGAGCCCAAGTGGCTTTCCTCCTCCTCCTCCTCCTCCTTCTCCTCCCCCCCCTCCTCCTCCTCCTCCTCTCCCTGCTCCTCCTCCTCCTCCCTCCACCTCCTCCTCCTCCTCCTCATCATCATCCTCATCATCATCAGCATCATCAGTATCAGCATCATCATCATCATCACCATCATCATCATCATCAACATCACCATCATCATCACTATCATCACTATCACCACTATCAAGTTCACCATCACCATCATCACCAGCATCATCATCATCAGCATCATCACCATCATCATCATCAGCAGCATCGTCCTCATCATCAGCACCATCGTCATCATCGTCATCATCATACTCAGCATCATCATCATCACCGTCATCATCATGATACTCATCATCATCAACATCATCATCGTCCCCGTCTGCTTCTCATCCTGCTTCGCCTCCTGCTTCTAGTCCTCCTTCCCCTCTTCCTCCTCATCCTCCTCCTCTCCCAACGCCTCTCTCACCCTTGCCCCATCGTTCTGGTCGTCATCCCCCTCCGTTGCCCCTCCTCCTCCTCCTCCTCGCCTTCCTGTTGGCATTCGCACCATTATTAGTACTCGTAACCGTCGCATAACTATGTTTCGTATTCTCAATTTCAGAATGATTCACCTTGCTAGGAGCATTATTATTACTAGCATCATCACCATCAACATCATCAGCATCAACAGCCTTATCCTTATCCCCATCCTCATCCGCATCCTCATCCTCATGAGTAGTAGTAATAGTAGCAGTAGAAGCAGTAGCAGCAGTAGTAGTAGTAGTAGTAGTAGTAGTAGTAGTAGTAGTAGTAGTAGTGGTAGTAATACTAGTAGTCGTAGTCGTAGTCGTAGAAGTAGTAGTGGTAGTAGTAGTAGTAGTAGTAGTAGTAGTAGTAGTAGTAGTAGTAGTAGTAGTAGTAGTGGTGGTTGAAACAATAGTCGCAGAAGTAACAGTAGTAGTAGTCGCCGTAATAGTCGTAGTAGTCGTAGTCGTAGTCGTAGTCGTAGCCGTCGTGGTAGTAGTAGTGGTAGTAGTAATAAAAATAGTAGTAGTAGTAGTAGTAGTAGTAGTAGTAGTAGTAGCAGTAGTAGTAGTAGTGGTGGTGGTGGT
>CAUYUJ010016316.1:784406-833690 GCA_963575745.1 Prorocentrum cordatum | reverse complement strand
TGCCCCCTCCCCTCCTCCCCCTCCTCCTCCTCCCTTCCACATCCTCCCGCTCCCCCGCCTCCTTCTGCTTCCCGCCCGCGGCGGGTATCTCGGGCCTCCCGCACGCCTCTGGCCCGGGTTCCCGGGACCCCCCTACGGCAAATTCATGTCGTGCCGACTTCAAAACGCCAGATCGCTCAAACATCGAGAACGTCAAATCGCTCAACATTGACGGATGGTTCTGGGTTGCCGGCGGCGTTCAACATTGAACGCCCCGACGCAAGCATCTGCCAGCAAATGTGCGACACGCCGGCTTCCACCCAGGATGGGCGGCAATGCCTGGAAGTACCCCGACAATACATTGAATGCTGGCGGCGGGGCCGCCGCCGGTCGACACGACGCGAACCTAATTACCGTGTGCCCCGCTGCCTGCCTCCCTGCGGGGCCGACGCCGAAGGGGGGGTTCACTGAGACCTGGGCGCTGCAATCTTCCCGCCCCGGGCGTTTTCGCCCAGTTCGGGGCCCCAGAACCATCACAGCTCGATCAAGCACGAACATTCCGCAGAAAGATTTGGGGTCGATGGCTCCGGCCGTGACTTGACAATGTTTCGAAGGTTTGGCGTTGCCCATGAGGAGGTGGCGCGAGGGGGGCCAGTCTTTCGATTATCAAGGCGGCGGGGCCGCTTCTCAGAAGAGCTCCTAAAAGCCCCCGGGGGCCCCAATAAGAGGGCCTCTGCCTTCCCAGACGCCCCTCCCCGCCTTCTTGGCAGTCCCCCACCCTCTCGCGCCACCCCCTGTGGGCGCCTCCAGGGGATGTAGCAGAATGGGCTTAGCAGATCAGCTCACGTAGCTGTTTTCCTGGCGCCTTCCGGCGCCGGAGGTGCCGACGTGTCGAGGAAAGTTTCTCGGGGGAACCAAAACCTGCTGCATGCGGCAGATTTCGCCACCCCCTTTTCCAATCGCCTCCCCATACCCTCCCCCTTTCGTCCCACCCGATCTCACAAACGGATTCCAAAGGCCGAACAGTGGCAAAACACCTCCCGTTCTGATTTTTCCTCGACGTGAGGGTGTCTGGGTTTCGTCCGACCCGACCCTCCTCCAATAGATCCTTGTCGCGTGGTTTTCGGGTCATGAACCGGGTCTCTGGCAGCCATTCGGGACGATCAGGGCACCCCCAGAACGCCCTCGCCGCAGCTGCTAGAGGGCATCCCGAAGCTGGAAACCGCGAAGAACCGACTAACATGGCCGAAAACCTCGAACATCGAAGCCCCTCCCTCGCAGCTGATGGAAACCAGACCTCCTTCAGGGGCCATCCTCTCCTACAGCACCCCGCCCTCGGACCTCCCTGGTGCTATCAACGCCCATGGAAAATTCGCGCAGCTGCCGGCGCCCATTGTGCTCTCGGAGCTGGCGGCTCCTGGCAGCGAGGCCTTTCGGGTCGGACGGCCTGCCACGAAAATCAGCGGGTCCACGCTCACGGGAACATCGACAGGGTGAGACGGGCGGTCGCAAGGATAGTCGCGTGGATTCTCGCATGGACTTCGGCCCGATCCCGCATGGATGTTCCTCCATTTCCACCGTGAAAATCCCCTGTCACTTGACGTGGCTTGGCAAAAGGACCCTCCATGCAAAATCAATAAGATACACACGAAATGAAATCACTCTTCATATTTTCCGGGATACCGGCCGTCACCGGCCCCGCCCTCCGCCCAAATGACGTCACGTTCCGCGCCGGCGGCGTCCAGGGTCGCCTAAGGATGACCGAGTCCAAGTAGGAGCAGCATGTAGGTGGCGTTCCTCACCACACCACCTGTGCAAACCGCAAGTGCTCGCGTGCACAACAGCGCGCGTGTACACCATCCCGCTTGTGTACACCGCAACAGCCGTGTGCAACGCAACGCCTGTGTACACCAGTTCTTGCGTGCACCACAGCGCCTGTGTACACCACAGCGAATGTGTACACCGCTGCAACCATGTGCAACACAGCGCCTGTGTACATCACAATGTGTGCGCGCACCGAAGCGCCTGTGCACACCACAGCGCCTGTATATATCACAGCATCCGCGTGCAACGCAGTGGCGGTGTACACCACAGCGCCTGCGTGCACAGGACAAGTAGAAAGAACATGTCGGTGAGGAACTGATACGGGCAGCAAAACACCACGCCAGGGAAATGCTGCTAATATAATGCGATGTTCCTCCCTCCTCTCCTCCTACTCCTGCTCCTCCTGCTCCTCCTGCTCCTCCTCCTCCTCCTCCTCCTCCTCCTGCTCCTCCCTGACCTTTCCCCCCTTCGTGCGGGTCGGCGCTACCGCGCACGTGCGCATCTCACCGTAAACTGCAGAATGGTCCTTTGAATCAGTCCAATTGGTTCTCGGACGGCCAATTCTGCGGGAGCGTTCTGGACGCAAATGGGAGGAGTTAGCATGATGCAGGAGGCCTCGGGATGCCTCGTAGATTCCAGATGCACTTCTTTTCCCATAAGGAGGATTCCCGTCCAAATCCTGCATTCAACAAGTGTTGTCTGTGGAATCCACAGGCGTTCCATGTTGTCATGAGGATTCTTTGTAGTGTTGAAACCCAGAGGCGCTCCACAAGCGCTCCATGTTGTCCATGTTGTCTCTTGGAATCCACAGGCGCTCCACAGCAACCGTGCGCAACAGAACACCATTTGTCTATATACAACAATGGTGTTATGTTGCGCACGGTTGCTGTGGTGCACACAGGCGCCATGGTGTACACAGGCGCTGTAGTGCACGCAAGTACTGTTGTGTAAGCGCTTTGGTGCGCGCAGGCACTGTGGTAAAAACTGGCGCGTTGCACGCGGCTGCTGTGTACATGGACGGTGTGGTGTACACAGGCGCTGTGATGCACGCAAGCACTGTGGTGTACACAGGCGCTGTTGTACAGGTCGCCACCTACACGATGCTGCTACCCGACCTCGGTCATTCCCAAACATTCCCAGACGCCGCCAACGCGAAACGTGACGTCATGGGCCCCCTCCCCCCCCAGATGACGGCAGTTATCGGCCGGAGAAAAAAAAACAGGCCCATGTTTATGTTATACGATTTGCGCCGCGAAATCCATGCAGGAATCCACGCCCCGGTGGCAAACATTAGCACGGAATCCACTTCGAATCCATACGCTGCAGAATGTCCGTTCTGCAACTTTCGCCGATCCCGGCCAGGCCAACCTGAGGCCCAAGATTGGCCTGGACAGGATCGCTGCAAACGGGTACCTGGCGCCCGCCGGCAATGAGGAGCACCTACTAAGACGAAACCAAGACAAAGATCCATTCTGGTGAGAATACATCGAAAATCTCTGAGATCCGGCGGCTCTGGAGAATGTCTGTCGCGATCAAGAACGCTCTGCGAGTGCTCTGGAACGCTCTGGAACGGATTTATCCTCGTCCAAGTCACGTCCAAATTCCTCCCCTGGACCTGACAATGCACCCGGCTTTGGGACGGGCACCAACTGTTGTCAACAATCCGTGTGTATGAAGGGGCCCCGGGACACACAAATAAATACACACAAATAACAGGATCCCTTATATGTTCCATGTTTTTGTGATTTTCGTATTCCATATTTTCGCATATTTTCCTTGGAGTCGACGATTGATTGTGTCTGTGTTTAAAACCCTCCTGAATGTAGATCGTCGCTCTGGATTTACTGCTGGTCCGAATGCAGCCGGCTGAAGTTCCACAGCCGCACCGCAGCTTCAAGAAGACTCGAACGTCCACACCCGCAGCTACTTCTCCTGGGAGTCTGCGATGTCCCCGCTCACGGGGGCCCGAATTCGTCCTACGACGACTGGCGAAGCTGCGTGAAGACGGCGCCGCGGTCATGGCCGCGGCCTTGGACAGTCATCCTCCTCCTCCCCCTCCTCCTCCTTCCGCTCTTCCGCCCTGCTTCTTGTCACCGCCTGCGGCGCTGTCCCCGTCCTCCTCCCTCCTCCTCCTCGCCCTTGTCGAGTCGTCCTCGTCGTCGTGGTCGTCGTCGTCGTCGTCGTCCTCCGTCCCCACGACCGATCGTCGGCCCGCGCACTGACCGATCCTCAGTACCTCGGTGGACAGACGGTCGGTGCGTGCCACCCAACAGACGGTCTCTCCGTGTCACCCCAACAGCGCACGAATGAGTTCCAGATGCCTGGCTGGAGTGTGTGTTTCGGGTGGCTGGCGTGGACAATGAATGCAATTCTCGAGTGACAGGAAGCGGCCCATCCTCGAAGCATGGAAGTGGCGTGACAAAGATGGGGGGACAGAAACAAATGAACAGCGAGAAGGGGACCGGATCAGACATCCCCCCCCCACTCCCACTGCCTCGGTGAAGGTCTGCTGCGATCTCGACCCGACAAAACCAGGGGGAGGTCCCGTCGAGGTGTCCCACTCTTCCTCCGACAACGATGTGAGACCAATCACGATAGAAGATGCACGGGAACAATTCTACTCAATGCATGCTGCCCTGAGGACGGAGGGTCGAACTGCGTTGCGAGCGGCACGCGGAAGGGGGACACCCAGCCAACCTGGAAATAGAAGACACCCATGTCACTGTCACTGCACCGACTTTGCAGCAGTGCTGCAGCGAATTTTTGCGCGGATTTCTGCCAATTTCACGTGGATTCGTTGTAGTCCTCATTCCTGGCCAACAAAGATCTGCACGAAATTCACTTCGAAATCCGGAACGAACTTCTCCAGGACAATCGGGGCCCATTCCAATGTTTTCCGAACGAAATCCGCTCTGCGATGTTGGCGCCATGATCTCTGAGAAGAGCGTGTGAAGTGCAAAAACTGCGGTTTGCAAGATTCCACACTCGAGGGACTCACCTGGACAACCATCGACACTGTGGCCCTCAGCAACCATCGGCGCGAGGTGCTCCTGTCAACGACGCCGAGCAGGTCAGCGTTCGCCTCGAGACGACTCTGAGCAGGGAGTTCAGCAGTCAGGAGCATGCAGCGCGGACGCGGCTGCAAGAAACCCTCGCAAGAAACCCAACCCTGAAAACCCTCGCGCGGGGTGCCATTGGGGGAAAAACTCCAGGCACCCGGAATGCAGCAACTTCCTCCAGGACGTCAGAGAAATGTTTTCAGAGAGGCGCCGCGATCCGCCCAGGGCACAAGAGGGGGGAAGGAAAGATGGGGAACGTTAGGGGGGGCCGGCAGAAGAGGGGAAACATTAGGTCGGGCGTGTCCTCCTACAGGCGGATTTTGGACGAGAAATAACAAATAGCAGAACATGTTTAATAACAGTCAAAAATAGTTTTAACAAAATCGACCACATACTATTTTTTACTATTTTGGAATATTCCTCCTGTAGAGGGACATGCCCGACTGAGAAACATCGAGCTGGCATCTGCGGTACATCCCCGACAGATCGGCGATGTGCCCTCGGCAGCGGATTCGCAGGTTGCTGGGCGGGGTGGGCTATCGGGCCCCAATCGGCGATGATTGGGCGATTGGGGGTCGATGTCTCCCCCCTGAGCCTGTTCTCCCCTCAAGTTGGCGCCCTGAGAGGAGGGCAAAGGCCGACCAAAATAGCGTGTTGCGTTTTCGCTCGGTCTCCGCTTGAAGGCGCCGTGATGTGAAAACGGTCCAGCCGACAGCCCAACACGGCGCTTCGGCGCAGATCTGAAGCCGTGACCGGCCATTGGTGGGCCCTGGACCGAAAAGAGACGATCCGCGATATGCTTTGGGAGAAGAAGGATAAACCAAGGCATCCCAAGAAAGCAGCCGTACCAAAGCTGAGACACTTCCAATGTGCGGCCATCCCAAGCCCCCGACGTCATGTTTTTTTCATAAAGTCGGCCCTCAAAGGTCTCGACCCATTCCCCAGGACCGGTCTTCCAATTTTTGTTCACGGTCGCGAGGAAGGCCGAAAATTGTGCCAAACCTCCCGTGGCGACTTTTTCATGACTCGAGGGGGTCTCGGATGCTCTTGCATCAGGCGTTGGCAGAACTGGGTTTAAGGGAACCTGGTTTAGTGATCTGTACCGGGAAGCCACTCCGTCCCATTTCCACTAACCGGAACTGCTATCACCCGAAAAAACCAACTATGGCAAACCTGGTTTAGTGATTCTGGCCACTTCAAAGGCTTTGGGGCCCTACCACTAACTGGGTCCCCTTACCTGGGGTCCTGGTCATACCCGATTGCAGCCGAATCGAACCGATCCACGAGGTTGCCAACATCAGCGCCCTGGTCGACCCCCGCGAGGAGGGGGGGGGGGGGGGCGCAGCCGAGCCGGCGACGGCGCACCAGCGATCGTCTCCCCCGAGCCGCTGGTGACCCTCGCGGGAGCATGCCAGCTGCACGCCGACGCTGACGTCGGCCAGGCCCACGCCAGGAGGGCTCCAAAGCGGATTTGGGGGGAGGGGGTTTTCCAGAGAGCCCCCCAGGGGCTTCGGAACCTCGTCAAAACAGGGGGTGCGAAGCCCCAGAGGGGCCGCTCCTTCGGCGGTGGACAAACCTCCCTTTAGTACACCTCCCCTTAATGAAAGCGGCCTGGGACCGAAACCGACGGACCTGGACCCGCAAAAATGACGGCCGCGACGCCCTCTCGCGAGCCGAAAACGGCCAATTCACTAATCAACGTGCCAGGGTAGGAGGTCTGTCCACCACCGACTGGACATGAACCCCTCCCTCAAAACCCCCTTTGGAACCCTCCGGCACGCCGCGCACCAGGGCTCAGCCCGCACGAGGGGCACGAGAACAGAAGAAGAGACAACGGCACAAGCGGATTCCCGCGCACGAGAGAAGGAACACGGAACACGGGCTAGCAAAATACGAGGAAAAGAACGGCAAGGCATAATCAGATGACTGTAAACAAAAATAGGAGCAAGACGGTTCCTGCGGATTTCTTGGATCTGCGCTGGACCCGGAGCGCGCCAGGGGCGGCGCCGAAGGCGCCGCCAGGGGGGCCCAACGTGGATCCAAGAAATCTGTGCGGAGCGTAACGTTATGTTTATGCAGTTGTTCTCCCTCGAGAGGGGCACGAGGAGGCGGGAGGAGGAGGAGGAGGAGGAGGCGAGAGGAGGAGGCGGAGGAGCAGGAGCAGGAGCAGGAGCAAGAGGAGGAGGATGAGCAGGATGAGCAGGAGGAGAAAGAGGAGGAGGAGGAGGAGGAGGAAAGAGCTTTAGACACTACATATGACGACATGATCGCCGAGCCCTGCCTTAGCCTGGACGGCTTTGGTGCCGACGTACGGCGGGTTCCTGAATCCTATCGCGGATGTTGTCGGCGTTGGCTTCTGACACCGCGGACCGTTTCACCATGGACGATCGCGGCTCTCCGATGGCGCAGACCGTTGGATGCCGGCCGACTCCAGGCAACTGGCGGCGCTCAACCTTGGACCCTCGCGCTGGGGTCGCCGCCGCGTCAACGTGGCGCGAGCCTACCCCGAATCTCCGACGTCGTGTTTCTTTACAACGTGAGCCCCGAAGCCCTGGACCCCTGCCCGCCTGGGGGCCAGGTTTTCATCCGAGTCCGGTTTTTGAAGGCCCCAAGGCCCTGCGACAGCCCCCCAGGAGCCAAAAGCGCGGAATCAAGATATCCAACCATGATATTTTTGTCCTTCGGGAGACGCAGAGGAGGTCTGGAGTCTGCCGTGCACCTGGCATCCCTGGGAAAAGACGAAGATACCGATACCACTACTCCACGGACCTCGTCATGACCAGGATTTCGAGGACAATCCAGCTGTGGCGACGAGAGCTTCCCAGGACAAAAAGAACAACAAACTGCAATAACTCAGTTTTTCGGAGCTCCGCGCGGATTTCTTGGATCGGCACTGGGGCGCCCCTGGCGGCGCCTCCGGCGCCGCCTCTGGCGTGCTCCGCGCTCCAAAGAGGGGGGGGGCCCAGCGCCGATCCAAGAAATCCGCGCGGATCTCCGACAATCTATGCTCAGTTACGATGTTTTGAGCCGATGTTTTGAGTATTCGTGATAACGCCTGCAACTGGCCCCGCCCCCGCCCCTCTGCCACCCTGGTCACGTCACGATTCGCGCTGGCACATGCATCTTCTCCTACGGAGGGCGCGCAGCAGCATCGGAATCTGCTTCCTCAGACATGCGAAACCCTGATTTTGTAAGCGCGGGGTCCCTGAAGTCCCGACCCTCTCCCCGGGACTGGTTTCTCATTCTGAATAATTTTTCGACGGTCCCGGGCCCGGCACTCGCCATCGCTCGGACGTCCACTCCCCGTGCATTTGTCGATTTCGTGCGTCTTTTTTCGCAAGATGGCCCCAATGCTCCTCGATGGTCCTCGCCGAGAAAGCATGCACACGTCCGAGCAGTGCCAAAAGGAAGGGAGAGACGCCCAACACGGCCAAACCTATCCCGTCCTGCTTGGGACCATTTGGGAGGCGAGGCCCCGGCCCGTTCCCCTGACCGGCTCTTCGTCCGGAGTCGTTCACTGATGTCGGCCTCGCGAGGGCTCAAAGAGGCCGAAAACCACTAAAACCATCCCGACCGACGCGATTTGTGTCATTCAAAAACAGAAAAAACTGTTTGCGAACTTTGCATGCACCTTCTGGGAGGGCGGCGGTGTTCAAAGCCGCTAGCTCCCAGTGGTGACTTATGCACCGCCACTCTTCCCTGAGGCGCAGGAACGATCCATTGGAGAGTGTCTGTGTGTACAGCAGGTTCATGTCGTGTCGAACCTGGCGTTGGTTTCTGACACCACGGGGATCGTTCAACCTTGAACGATCGGGCGCTTCCGAAACGTCAACTCGTTCGGCATCGACCGATTCTGGGTCGCCAGCGGCGTTCAAAGTTGGACGCCAGCGGCGGGATCGCCGCCAGTCGAAACAACGCGAACCTACTGTGCCCAGGCATGATACGTCCTGATTTTTCCAAGACGGCGTCCCTGGAATCCCGACCCCTTCCCCAGGACCGGTTTTTCGTCCCGAGCCGCTCTTTGACGGCCCGGAGGCCCAGCGAGGGCCTCCCGGGGCCGCAAAGAGCCCCAAAACCTCCCGTCCTGCTTTCTTGTTGCGACGCGATCGTCGCTGTGCCTGTTTTTCTTGGCGGCGGGGGCCGCGTGCAGCTGGCAGCCCCCCCCCCCCAGGCCTCAGCACCTCCCCGCGCGTGGGCGGCAAGGGGCCCGCGCGCCAGCCCCACCCGCCCGCGCGCGCGGCGAGGGCGAGCCGCGCGCCCGCCCCGAGCGCGCCGAGGCCCGCCAGGGCGGCGGCGGCGCCGAAGGCCCGGCAGCAGCACCCTCTGCCGGGGCGGGGCGGGGGGGACTCTCCGAGGAGGCCTGGGGTGCCCACGCCGCACCTCTCAAGAGGGGCACGTCCCTCTACAGGGGGAGAGTGCTCAAAGCTTGCCAAGACAATACACCGAGCCGATGTTTCTACTCTCTTTCTTTTTGGGGGGGGGGTGCATTCTGACATATTTGCGAGACTATTTTTCATTGTTCGCCCAAGCTCCGCCTGTAGGAGGACATGCCCAACCTGACTCTACCCTTCCCTCGTTTTCGTTCCCTCTCTTGTGCCTCCTAAGAGGCCCTCGTCGGCACGGCTGGAGTCGCCTCGGAATTCTGGTTAGAGCGTACCCTGGAGAGGTCCGGGGAGTAGCGGTATCGGTGCCTTCTGGTTCCTCAAGAAACGATACTTTTTCCACGTCAGGCAGGCAGGGGAGAAGGAATCCGTTGCCCCTCAAGAAGGCTGTCCAAGGCGCACATGCTGAGCGAAACCGATGGCAGGGCGGTGAAAATTGACACCCGAAGAAGCCCCAGACTCGGGGGACTCGAGAAGCCGGGGGGCTCGCGAAGCCAGTGGGGCGGAACGTGAGAGGGGGGGGCATAAGGGCATACTAGACTGTGCTTCTCTTGGAGGCGCCCGTCCGAACCGAACCTATAGTACAGACATCTTTTAGCACATCGTTTCCCGAAAGCTACGGCCCGAACTCGCCCGCCACGGAGCTCATACAAGCAGAGTTCTCGGAGCGCGTCGCTCCTGGGGTGGCGACGCGTTGGGGGGGGCGCCAAGGTGAGGTCCATAGGGGCAGAGGTTGGGTCAGAGTAGGTGGGGTCGGAGGTTCGCGCCGCATCGCAGATGCATCGGCGATGCGGCTCGATGCGTAACCCGATGTCCTCCACGCCAACGTCGCCGATGCGTCGCCGATGTCGCCGATGCATCGCCGATGCATAGCCGATGCGGCGTCATCTTCCGACCCCATATACTCGGACTCCATCTAGGAGGCCTCTGGTTAGGATACCTCTAATTCAACAGGGGTGTCGGAGCCAAAAACATGGCCACTATACTATGCTATGTCTGTCCGCTACTTCGTGGCAAGAATGGCGGCCAAGTGCAGCGTGTATAATTGTTTCAACACATGTCGCCCAGACAACTGGCCAGAACATGATACTCTATGCGTTGGTCTGTGGCGTTTCTGCGAACCCGCACGGGCACTGGCCCAGATACCTTAGTATATACGCGTGGTTCCCACGTGGACCAGCTGAGGGGCGAACGCTAGGGGGGGGGGGATCGCGGGGGTGGAAACGCGATGACCACAACTCAGTGTTCCCAGCGGCCGAGAGCCATCGCGAGCCGAGGAGAGCAAGTAGGAGGGAGGAGTGAAGGCCGAGGGGGAACGAATGGCGCAGGCTGGACAACATCGCCGATGGATTGGCAATATGTCCCCAACAGCGAATCCGCACGTTCCTGGGCGCGGTGGGCCATCGGGCCCCTGCCGGCGATGACTAAGAAACTAAAGGATCGAGGGCAAAAACCACGCCTGGCCGTGGCTGCAAGTATACATCAACGACGATACGTTTTTTGGTAAACTTGAGGTTTCTCTTTGATTTCGGCCCTCGAGGTTCACTTATCGGGCCCGTTGGACCACCAGCAATGGATCAGGGCAAACCACTGCCCCCGGGGAAGCGGTTGCGATTCCGGGATGACGACGGGACGCGGCCACGGCCCTGACCACTCTCCGGGGGGCGCCGACTGGACTTCCTCCACGATCCTGACCAGGCCCGTCCTGACCCCGCGATGCGTACACTGGCGGCGAGCGAGGGGGGGAAATGAGGAGAAGGCCTTCTCAGAAGGCGGCGGGAGTTCACAGAAACCCTCGCGCCTTCTGAGAAGTTGTTTTTTTGGCCTGTCTTCGGGGACTTCCGAACCTTTTGGGGAGGCCCTCTCCTTCTCACTTCCCCCGTTCGCTCGCCGCCGAATGCACATGCCTCCCTGGCTAGTGGTGGAGGCCTGTGCACGGGAGGCTGCAGGCCTCCTCTCGTCGCGGGTGAAATCGCGACACGCGGCCTGTCGTCGCCTGCGGCCTCTGGGGGCGCTCGCCGGGCCCGGGGGCCGGCAACGCGGGAGAAGGTCAAGACCTCCGGGCTCCAGGGTCGGCTGGGTAAGAGTGACCTTTGGTGCGCGGTTTTTTGGGGGCCGTGACGGGGCCAAACGCAGGCGCGCAAGACGCCGCTATCGCATCGCGTTCGGCGACTGGGGGGCCCCAACGGGCCCGCGCCAAAGGTCACTCCGGCGAAAGGTCACTCTTACATCTAGTCGACACATAGCGAAAATATCACGACGTGGGATGTCGCGCTCATCCACCGGCCAAGTCGCCAGTGGTGGAGGGGGAGGGGGGGCGGGGCAAGAGGAGGGAGCGGACCAAGGGAGGAGGAGGATGAGGAAGAAGGGGGAGGAGCAAGAAGAGGGCGACGAGGAAGGAGGGGGATGAGGACAAGCGATGAAGAAATGAGGATGTGGAGGGCGGGAACACAGAAGTGCTGCAGGAGGGCAGTTTGGGAGCTCCTCCCCCTCCTGCTCCCTATACTTCTTTCACCTCACCGCCCCCTCCTCTTCTTCATGCGGTATGGGCATTGTTTAACTCTTCGAGCGCCAAAGCGAACGCATGCATGCATTCGGCAACATCCGAAGAGCTCCTCGGGGACCCCTCGGACCCAAACGAACTCCACGGCGATGATCAATTCGCTGCGCCTCAGCAGCCGCCGCAAGGCCGAAGGAACGGGCGGCGTTCACAATCCAGCGGTCGGCGGGGGGGCCGCTCACATTGAGCACCAGCAGTTGCAGCGCCGCCTGAAGGGCGTCTGCCACGTTCATCCTTGTCAGAAGCCTGAGGGAAGCGCCGCTGAGGCGCAGCGCCTGCCAGTTGCCACGCTGAAGGCTGAGAGCTTCAACGAGGTCCCGAAGGGCGAGCCGCATCTGGCCCTCGCGCGCGCCCTCGGAAGATTGCGTCGGGAATCCAGTTGGAGCCTGCCCAACGACTCTGGCGAGGCCTGAGGCTGGCTCCTGGTCGAGGCCGAAGGGGGTGCTGCGCGTGCCGCCGCCAAGTCGCCGTCGGCTCGACCTTCCGCTTGCTTCCCCTGGGCTCGGGATCCAAGGAGCGCGCCAAGCCGCGCAGCGGGATCTCAGCAGCCGCCGCCCCCTTCGCTGCCGAAGCAGAGCCTGTGCCGCGCAGCCGAGCGGGTGAGGGTGAGACCCTCGGGAGCACCTCAGTCGCCGAAGGCGCCGCCGCCTGTCCGCCCGTCGCCGAGTCGGACGCGGCGGCCGCCGCAGCGCCTGAAGCCCCGTCATGTGCACCACCATCGGCATTCCGAACGTCTCCTGGCGCGGACTCCGGAGGTGCAGCCGCGCGAGGTGGCGGGGCAGCGGGAGCACAAGAAGCCGCCGCCGAGCCAAGCGCCACAGCCAGCGCCGCGCCCGCGCGCGCGGGGCGGCACCCACGGTGCTGGAGGGCGCAGAAGGCGCGGAGCAACGCCTGAGCTGCTCGCGCCTGCGCGCGCCCGGCCTGGGCGCGGCGCTCGGCTGCCGAGCGCCGCGGCCGCGCAGGCGCCCCGGAGGCAAGCCAGGGCGGGGCCGACATCCCCAACCGCGGACTCGCAGTCCGCGCGCCAGCCTGAGCCGAGTTGGCGCTTGCGGCGTGGGCATTTTTTTAAAAACTCTTCAAGCGGGCGCGAGCACCCGCGTGGACGTGCCGCGAATTCACGGGCGCAGCCGCTGGCCCGCGCGAACGGCGCGGGGCGGCGGCAGGCCCCTCGGCGGCCGAGGAGGGGGCGCTCACCACCGCTGGCCCCGCCTCCTCGCCGCGCGCGGGGCCGCAGCGCCGTGCACCTGCGTGCGGACCCGCCCCCCGCGCGCCCGGGCTGCCTCTCGCCCGCGGGCGCGAGCGTCCTCCGCCGACGCGAAGCCGTGCGCGCGGAGGACGCCCTCCAGGGCGGGCACGAAGAGCTCCTGAACGCCCTCGCGCGCCGCTGCCTGCACGGCCTCCGCGGCCGAGGAAGCCGAGGCGCTCGCCAACGCCGCAGCTGCTCCGCCCCCAGGCCCAGCCGCACAAGCTGCACTGCCCGCTGCACGCCGTGCTGCCGCAGGCCTGGGCGGGGCGCCAGGGCCGACCACGCGCGCCGCCGCCAGGAGCTCGTCCACCTGGGGGATGGGCCCGCCGAAGTCGTCCATCTTGAGCGACCTCCGCCAGCGCTGCATCTCCTCCCAAGTCGGCGTCTTGAGCATCGCGATCGGCGGCTTCTCCTTGCCTGGCAAACGCAGCTTGCCGAAGTCCGTCCTGGCCTGAGCTCGCGACCCTTGGCTTGATCTGTGATCACCACCACCACACGGCTTGGCCAAGCCCCTGTGCGCGTACCTCGGCTGGTGGCAGTACATGAAGCAGCGCGTGCACACCAGGATGGCCTCGTGCGGCTTGCTCACCACATTGGTCTGCATCAGGTTGTGGCCGTGCACTACCCATGGCTCGGTTCCAGCCGCGGGAGCAGGGGACGGGCGTTCCTCCTCCAACTGGAAGCTCAGCGAGGGCACTGCGGACGACTTGGCCTCCGCTCTGCGCCGAACCTCTCTCGCAAAGACCTCGCTCGCAGCCTCTGCACGTGTGGTGCCAGCCTCGCCTACCCCCGCAGCGATGGCGGTGGCAGGGGCGGAGCAGGCCCTCTGCGCGGCCGCGGGGCGCTTGCGGACAGGCCCCGCTGCGCCGCCCGCGGCGCCTGCAACTCCACCAGTGGCTACTGCGCTGGCCGCTGCCGCCGCGGTGAAGGCTGCCGCTGTCACAGCTGCCGACCTTCTGCCACGCTGCGCTGTGGAGATATCCAGCAAGCCGTAGCCTTCATCCTCGCACGTCAGGTTCCACGGGTAGAGGTACGGCTGGAGGTTGACGTCATCCAGTGCTTCCGTAGGCCAGCAGTCACGCATACCAGAATCTGAGATGTAGACCTCCATCTCTGCGGCAAAGCGGGCTGCATCACGTGCCCTGGCCAGGCAGCCTTCCAGGAGCAGGATGTCGTCGACTGAGGGGGCGTGGAGGGCGGCTCCTTCCTTCGCTCGCTTGTCAGCTAGGCGGTTGCCGAACAGCTCGATAGCCGACAGCTCTCCCCTGGCCACTGCCGCTTCTGACCGATGTGCAGGAATGTGTTTGATCTTCACACCTTCGGCGGCATCCCCGACTCTGGCCCAAAGGTGGGCGTAGGGCGAAGTTGGGCCCTGAGCTCTGCCAAGGTTGAGCGCCGAGTCAACTGTGCCCTGGCAGTCGATCAGCAGCTGGTAGTTGCCGATGACCTCAGTGAGCGCCACCACCGCTGCGTAGTCTACTCCCGCTCGTGCCGTCTGCGATGGGCATAACCTGGGAGGGACCGCCCCCCAAGCCTCGGCTAAGATGGCACCTTCCTTGGATAGCACGACGACCGACCAGCCCGCACTGCGCAGGCGCGGAAAGTCACCGAGGAAGCAAGAGCCGTCGGTGAATACCATGGCGCCGTCTTCGACCACAACAGCTTCATGCCAACCATGAGAGAGCCGCTCCCATTGGGGCTGCCAGCGCGGGCGATGCAGCAGCAGGGAGGGGTCCACGAATAGGCCCTGGCAGAACAGCTCATCGAAAGGCGGGCCCATCTCGTGGACCAACCAAGCAGCACGCTTCAGGTCCGACGGCATCCTGTCACGCCGCCAAGGTTCCCAAGCTGGGCAGACGTGGCGCCTGTGGAACATCGTGCCACGCGCAGCCTGGCAGAGCTTGCAGATCGGGTCGATGTCGGAGGAGTGCCTCGCCAGACGGTCCTGGGGCCAGTGCGAGAGCGATACCAGCCAGCGCAGGCAGCCCTTGTGGTGCCCATTCCAGGTCTCCGTCTCCTTCTTGCCGAGCAGCTCGTTGACTGGCCTCCACTGGGGCGGCAACTTCCACGGCCAAAGCGATCCAGGTCGAGCTCGAGCCTCCTCAAACGCAGCCGCTTTCCTCGTGGCCTCCCTGGCCTTCTCCGCCAGGAACGCGGGCGAGAAATGCAGCACCTCGAACTCCCCCTTGTCCTCGTCTAGCAGCTTGGTGCCGTCGAAGGAGAGCCGCCAACCTATCCTCTGCAGGGTGAGCGTGAGCGCCGCTATCGGCTGACGTACCGAACTCCAAGGCCGTTGCTTGCTGAGCACCTGCTGGCTCTCTTGGATGCAAGCTTGGATGGCTGAGGCTGTGGCTTGACCAGACCACACCACGTTGACGAAAGCCTGAACTGCCATGCCCATTGCAACAACCAGCGGGTCCTGCCGCCAGCCACGGGGCGCGCACTGCAGGGCGAAACTGAGGGCCGCTCCAGGCGGCAAGCGACCAGCGCACTTCGCAGCTGCCACCCTCAGCGCCCTCATGCGCCCAGGTGGGACTCCAGCTATGGCCGAGCCCCAGAGCGCCTTGGCCGTCGGCCCTGCTCGCATCACTCTAGCTTGCCGAAGGCCAGGTCCGAAGGTGCGTGCCAGTCGTCCTGCTTGACGGAGTGCGTCCAGCTCTCGCTTGACCTGCGTCGCCACCATGCGGTGTCCACCAGCAGTCGCATCACCACCGAGGTCACGGTGTCCCTGAGCAAAGGCGACCTTGTCCAGCGGCCACCCCTCTTGCTTCATCAGCTCGCGCTGGAGGTCCACTGAGGAGGCCAGCACTTTCGTTTTGCCCCAGTTGATCGGGAGCCGTTTGTCCTTCAGCATCGCCACGACGCCCTGGGCGAAACTGTTCATCTGAGTCACCAGCACTCCTCTGGATCCTATTCCATTGCCCGAGATGTCGTCGATCACGTTGACGATCCGACCTATGGGGAGCTTCGCTCGACTCTTGACAAGGAGGTCCATCAGCATGAGCCTAGCCATCGTTGTCGCACAAGAGCAGCCTGCGATGACCGTGCCCCTCGCATGGATCACTTCGCTGACGGCGCTGTCAGCCGTCGCTCTCCTCGGTCCCGAGTATGCCACACAGAGCGCACGCACCAAGCCTGTGCAGAATCCATTTAGCTCGGCCGCCTTCAGAAGCAGCCCATGATCGATCCTCTCGTAGAACTTGCTAATGTCGAAGTAGACCGAGACTCCGTCGAAGCCGACCTTCCGAGCAAGGCCAAGGTACAAGTTGTGTAAGTACGCTGCTCTATCGCAGCTGGTGTCCGAGCTGCTGCCCCAAATCTCAGGAAGGCGGTGGGCTCGCTCCCAATGCAAACAGCACTGCCTGCGAATCCTGCCCGACACACGGAGCCAAAAGCACATCAAGCCGATGGGGCGGTGTCCGCCCCCAGGCTTGCCCAGGAAGACAATGAGCGTGGTGAACATCGTCGTCGGCTGCGGGCGCCTTTCCCATTGCGTCAGCACGTCAGCCATGCGCTGCGCGAACGGCCTTCCCAGCATCAACAGCAGTTTGGGGTGGAAGCCATCCCATCCAAGCGCCGTATTCTTCGCGAGCGTCCTCGCCGATTCTAGCACCTCGTCCGCCGTAATCGGGGGCAGTTCCGACGTGGTAGGCCAGTCAGCAGGACTGGTCTGCTGTGCATCCCCGCTGCTCCACAGGGCCTTCCACTCCACCAGCATCTGATCCAATGCCGCTTGGCCCACCAGTGGTACCGGAGACGAGTCGCCGCTGCCGTCCGCGAGGATCGGCTTCGCCTCACCGTGGGGCTTCTTGCTAATAGCATGAGCTCCACGGCCTCCACCAGCCAGCGACTCGTCAACGAACTCCTTCCAGCGGGTCCTGGCTGCAGACGCATCGCCCTTGACGTGCATGTCAGTGACCCTGGCGATGGCCTTTATCAGCTGCAGCCCGTCAAAGGAGCCGCGCCTGACCTCGTGGACTATCGTGTCCATCTTGGTGCCGTTGAACATCGAGTTGCCCAAGCCGTCGAACTGCGCTGCCAGGGCTACGATTGCCTGCTCCAGGTGCTTCATGTATAGCACATGGCTCTTGGCTGGCTCTGGAACCGATGCCGCTGCCCTGAGTTGCTTGACAAGCCTGCCGGGCGAGAGCCACAGCCTAGTCAAAGGGCTTACCTTTCTGGAGGTCTCCGTCCGCTGGAGGTCCCTGAGGCTGATCTCTACTCGCTTGAGCCCGTCCGCTCTGCCACGGTACTTGGGGCCGTCGGTGACACCCAACATAGCAATCAGATGGTCCTCCGCCTTGACGAAGAACTCGCGCACTGCCTCATCAGGCCTCTCGCCTGGAGTTGGCAGGGGCGACTGCCAGACAATGTCCTGGGCTGCTTCCTCCGCCTTCAGCTGGTCCTCCTCCGAGATGTCCGTCGACGGGTCGAATCTCTTGGGGCCTCTCAAGACCCAGACTTTGGCTTGAGCCCCCAGCTTGCTGAAGGTAAGCCGCACTGGAGCGTGGGGCTGCGTAGTCGTTGGCCGAAGCACTTCTGCCGTCGGGCTCAGCGCCGCCAGGGAGGCCGAAATCACGAAGTAATCGTAAACTCGATCGTTTCCCGAGGTCACCGAGCAGGTAGGCAACTTGGGCGCCGCCACAGCACCCCCACAGACCGTGGCCACCAGGAGCTCTCCAACAGCTGCGGCTCCATGTTCCAGTCCGCTGCCACGACAAACGGCTCGCATTGGGGGTTGAGGAATACCTGCAGATCACTCAGCAGCTCAACGTTGGTGCCCGTCATCTTGGCGGAGTGCTCCAGGTACGCGCTGACCACTAACACCATCAAGTCCCCGAATACAACCCTTCGAGCGAAGAGCCGCGAGCTGAATGGACCCCAGTCATGATCCACAGGTGCTGAACCTCGGTGTGTCGCTACCAGACAACCAACTCCCGATGACACCGACTGGACCGAGCTACCCGTTCTCCTGCACGGGCTGAAGGACGCATTGAGGCCGTTGCGAGTGCCCCAGCCGGTGGCCTCGCTCTCCTTCTCCTTCCCCGTGAAGCGAGTCTCCTGGATCAGGTAGACGTCGTCCTTCGAACCAGCGTCCGCGAGGCGCTCTAGCTCCGTCTGCGCCTCCTTCCAGGTCGTGCCATTCAGCGAGATGAAGGACGCTGGGCTAGCCACAGGCGGCGCCACCAGCTTGGCCAAGCAGAGCGTAGGCGTCCCCTTCAGCTGTGACAAGACATCGCCCTTGGTGCTCTGAGGCTCGGGGATCGTCAGCAGGCCCAGGGTGTCCACCGTGACTTTGGTGTTGAGTTGGCTTCTTGTCTGCCCGTTTTGACTGGCACTGGCACCTCCGACCCTCTCCGAAGGCGAGGGTCCTGATCCAGCAAATGGCGACTGAGCCTGGCCCGAGCTCGAGGACACTCGGGGCCAGGACTTGCGCTGCGCCACTGTGTGCGTCCAGCAGGTGGCGACTGGGGCCGACTGGCGGCGCGGGGTGGTCGCCCACCACGACCCCCTATGAAGCCAAGGGCGGTGTCCAAAAGGCTCCTACCCCCCCGCGCCGCCACGCCGTGCGACCTAACGCCATGCGGTCCAACGCCTTCTGGGATGCGTTCAGACGCTTCTGTACCCGGAGCTGAGGAGACTCCCGTTGCTGACCAGGATGACCCAAGGCCGCCTTGCTCTACGCTCAGGTTGGCTTGGCTGGGCGAGACTCCGCCTCCAGTCAGCTGCAGCGGGGGCGCGCGCGACAGCATGACCAGCTTCGCCGTCAGGTTGTCGACGTAGCCCATTGCCTGGTCGTCATCGGGGACTGGCCGAAGAGGAGGGTCAGGTTCCACCCCCCTACCATGTCGCTGAGGCGGCACTGGGTCTCCAGGGGCTCTGTCCCCGATGAAACGTCAAAACATGGCCCTGATCCGCTCCAAGTGCCTCCAGTGCCTGTGCTCAAGTTGCCACCGATCAAGAGGCTGGCCTCTGTTGAGCCTGACCAAGAAGGCGATGCTGCGGGGCTCAGCCTGCCTCCTGCCGCCGAGGCAGAGCCCGTCCAGGATGCTGTCCCAGTCCCTGTCAGGAAACCAGCTCCTCAGCAGGCGCCTGAGCGGCTCGTTCCCGCCGTCAGCAAGCTTGGCGCCTAGGGAAGCCTTGCACCAGCGCCTCCAGTGCCCGCTGTCGGTCTCCAGCTCAGTGTGCGAGTCGAACCAGGCGGCTGCCCAGTCCCTGAGGTCCGCCCTCATGTCAGCGAAGTCCTGGATGGCCTGCTGTCGGGCAGGATCTGCGACATCAGGTGAAGGCCCCATCACCACAGGCCTCCGCCCCATGGCCACAAGCATAACTCCCTCTGGCTCGGCATGCAGCTGCTTGCAGTACTGCTTGCCTATCAACGATGTGCCCTCGTCTGGACGATCGAGGGCAGGAACCAGGAACCCCCCGACCTGAGGCCAGTCGAGGTCCACGGTCTTGTTGCTCCAGAAGCGGTCAGCTGGCCGCAGCGATCCAGCTGTCTCGGCCGAGGGCGTTCGCCGATCGCACTCAGCCACCTCGTCCCTGGGGTCTGCCCCCTCAGGCAGAGGCCGCCTGAGGGGGCGGCGGGCGACAGATCCTGGCCGTCCTCTGCTCGAAATTCTGGCTGGTTGGCTCCTCCCCCTTGGGCGACTGCGTTGCTGCAGTGGGAGGCGACGTCGACGTCGCGTCTGCGTCCTCAGCCTCGCCGTCCTTGCCTCTCGTAGCTGCTTCGGCGGCGGCCGCCCCTGCTGGGCCAGGGTCCTCAGGGCCTGAGCCCTGTCGCCGCCTCTTGCCAGCCAGCCGTAGCGCCATGGCCCCCTGCTCCTCCTTGAAGAGCTTGGCCTTCTCCGCCGCCTGCCCTAACATTTGCTTGACCGCGTTGGACAGCTCGCTCTTGAGACGGGCGCTACGTTCTGCCAGCTCTTTCCTGTCATTTGCATCCATCTCATATTCAGCGTCGTCGAACCCCAGGCCAGCAAACGAGAGAGGGATCTCCTCGATGGAGCCGTCCAAGATGCCAGCCACGCTGATGGGGGCAACTGCAGGAGCTGAATCCTGGCTGATGTCGACCACCTGGCGATTGAGCTCCACCACCAGCTTGCGATGCTCCGCCTTCTTCGACTCCATGTCCTCGCAGAGAGATTGGACCCAACGACGCTGACTTTCGAGGCCTTCCTCGAGGCGCTCGAAGTGCAAGACCGCCTTCTCCAGCTTCTGCACACGGTGTGGGCATTGGATAAGGAACCGTTAGATAAGGAATCCAGGGTCTGGAGAAGCCAGTGAAACTCCAATCGTGGATCGGCCATGGATATCACCGCTGCCCTCATTGGATAAGGAATCCTCCAGGGTCTGGCGCCTCCTGGGACTATTCCTTAACAAACGCCTCCACCGTAGTAATCCATGGTGGCGCCCTCGCGGGCCGTGTCAGGGCTGCCCGTGGACCCTGCGGGCCCATGTTGGGCTTCTCCTGGGGTCCTCTTGCCATTATTCGGGCCATCTTGAGTGCTCTTGGCCCCCCAGTGGGCTTTGTTGTGCTCTCGTGGGGCCGTCTTGAAACATTCTTGGAAAACCTTGGGGCGCCAATGGTTTGGGGCCATATTGCCTCTGGATGCCCTCTTCGGCTCTTTTGGGGCCGTCTGGGACAATCTCGGACCCTCTTAGGATACTTTTGCTCCTTCGAGGCCCCTAAGGCCAGAAGGCCGTCTTAGGCTCATCTTGGAACCTCTGGGGCCGCTGTGTTTGGACCCCCCCCGTGCTTTCAGTCTTTCTCTCTCTCTCTCTCTCTCTTGTCTCTCTCCCTCTCTGTGCATTGATCTCTCTCTCTCTCTGTCTCCCTCTCTCTCTCTCTCTCTCTCTCCCGCCCCCTCTCCCCCCCCATTTCTCTCATTATCTGTCTCTCTCTCTCTCTCTCTCTCTCCCTCTTTACATATATACGAATGCAAGAGGTTCCATCCATAATTGTTTTGTTGTTTCTCTCTCTCTCTCTCTCTCTCTCTCTTTCTCTTTCTCACGCACTCTCTCTCTCTCTCTGACGTTCTGCCTCCCGCCCTCTCTCCCTGAATATAATCACGCATGTATATACATAGATCAAATTCTCTCTCGTTCTCTCCCTCTGTCTGCATTGCATGTGCATATGCTCATACCCTGTATGCAGATGTCCGACTGTGTACGTATATGCATCCCATATCCCTCTCTCTCGCACTCTTGTTCTGTACATCCGATCTCTCTCGCTCTCTCACTCCCTTTCTCTGCATGCACACATGTCCCATTGACGTATTCCCCACCCGTGCTTGCACTGAAAGGCCCTCACTTCTCTCATAAAGAACTGGACCTATGTGGCGGTCCGGAGGGCATGTCGCCGCCCGTCGCCGCCGCAGTCGCCGCTGATCACCGAGGATGTGTGGCTGTGCGGCGGCATGTAGCCGCCAGTCGCCGCAAGTCGCCACTGCCGTCGCCGCTGGATTCCATTGCACTGCTTTGCATCGCACTCGCATTGCATCGCATTGCCTTGCTTTCCATTGCTGTCTGATGCTTTACGTTGCCCTCGCATTGCGCTGCGCTGGTTTGCATTGCTTTGCATTGCTTCGTATCGCTTTGCATTGCGGCGCAGTGCTTCGCAGTGAATTGCATTACGCATTGCATTGCATTGCGTTGCATTGCGTTGCACTGCTTTGTGTTGCTTTGCATTGCCTTGCCTGGCTGTTCATTGCTTGTCATTTCATGGTATTGCTAGCGCATTGTTATCGCGTTGCTAGCGCATTGCTACTGCATTGCGTTGCATTGCATTGGTATCGCATTGCTTTGTATTGCTCTGCATTGCTTCGTATTGTTTTCACGTGGTTTTGTGTTGATTCGCATTGGTGTGCATTGTTTTGCATTGCCATCGCGCATCGCATTGCGATGGCATAGCCGCTGCATTGCTATTGCATTGCTTTACACATTGTTGGTTGGTTTTGCATTGCATTGCTTTGCACGGCATAGATTGCACCACATGCATTGCACCACACTAGTTGCACCGCCCAGAGTG
This sequence comes from Prorocentrum cordatum, assembly GCA_963575745.1. NCBI lineage: Eukaryota > Dinophyceae > Prorocentrales > Prorocentraceae > Prorocentrum > Prorocentrum cordatum. The sequence goes on along the minus strand of CAUYUJ010016316.1, from coordinate 811,612 downwards.
CAATACATATATTGTAAGACATTGCTCTTTTGGGATCACGCCGACTGAAATATTCAAACATCTTGCGTACGCATGTCGGTGAAAGTGTGTATGTGTCTTGTCAACTCTCTCTCTCTCTCTCGCAAATCCGTTCTCTGTCTCTTTATCTCTTCTACTCTCCCTGTACGCGTGTACATACTGGTATCTGTAGGCATCACATCTATATGTCTCTGAACATGTATATCGCCTGTCTCTCTCTCACTCTCTGTCTCGTTCTCTGTTTCGTCCTCAACATCCCTCTCTCTCTATCTCTGTCTCTTTGCAATATGTGCCTCTCTGGATAAACTATATGTTCCCGCCCAATACTTCTATGTATATAGATGCATATCATATCTCTACTTCTCTCTCCGACTCTCTTCGTGAACAGACATATGTTCATTACATACCACACAAGGTCAATATCGGCTCACTCCCCCGTCTATCTTCCTCTCTGCGGATATGTATATGCAAACAAACCCCACACACATGCATCTATACATTGTTATGCATACATAAATGCACATATATATATATATACATATACACACATCGCATCTCTCTCGCTCTCTCACCCTCTCTCTCTCTCTGCACGCACATCCGAATCCGCCGACCCTGTCGGCGTGTGTAAGGGACATATCCCTTCGAGTCGTTGTCTCCGTCATTTGTTAGTAGTCGTCTCTGTCGTCCCTGTTCCCTGCGCTCACCCTTTCCCTGGGCCCGTCGCCGCTCCCCCCGCCTTTCCCTGGGCCCTCCTCCTCAAGCGCTGGGCCCGTCGACGCTCCCCCCCCCTCTTCTGTAGGCCCTCCTCGTCAAGCGCGCCAGCCAAGGTGAAATTGAACGACGTCGTAATTTGCTCGAAATCCCTTTGATCCCTCCCCCGCCAGGGAGGGGGGGGGTCCGGGGCCCCAAAAAACCCCAAGACGGGCCAAGAGTGCCTCAAGAGGCCCGCAAGACGGTCCAAGAGGGCCCTGAATCGCCGAACAATCTGTGCAAGACGCCTTGACGGCCTCCAGGCGGCCCAAGAGCCCTGCAAAACGCCCCAGGAAGCCTCCAGGAGCATTTCCAAGAAGGCCCCAAGGAAAACTCACTGATTTCCCAATGGCTTTCGAAGCATTTCGGCGTTCTCGTCCCTTCCGCTTCCCGACGCTCCAAGACGGCCCAAGAGGGCCGCCAGATCGCCCCAGTAGCCCCAAGACGGCCCAGGAGGTCCCCAAGACGGCTCCAAGAGGGTGCCCAGTCGAGGGACTACAGTCGGGCTGCTGCAAGAAGGAACGCTCAATAAGGAACGAAGCCCCTTCTTGGCCCTGTAAGCGCCTCCGTGCACCATGAGGGCAAGAGGTACAGCACTGGAGGAACCTAAGGAACATCGAACCCCCTCCGAACCCAAACTGTTCCTTATTTCAGCGTCTTGACTGTAGAACGGACATTTCGAGGCCTCGGCCCCGCGAGGCTCACAGCAGGAGGAGCCAAGAGGCCTTCGAGAGGCCACAAGAGGCGCCCAAAAGGCCCCCAAGAGGCCCCCGAGAGGCCCCCAAGAGGCCCCCAAGGAGCCCCCACAGGGCTCCCAAGAGGCCCCAAACTGTCCCCCAGGGGCCCCGAGAGCGCTTCGAAGAGACCCCAGGGAGCATCCATGAGGACTCTGACCCACGTCAGCGTCGTCGTCGTCTTCTCCGCCGCCGCCGTTGTCGTCGTCCCCCTTCAGGGTCGGCAGCGCCGTCCGTAAGGCCTTCGCACTATGTTTTTCTCTTTACGTGTGCACGCATATCTTCATCGATGTAATTACTAACAAATGAACCTCTCCGATGGATTGAAACTCGAATGTGGTTCTTGGTGGCGCCGTCCCGTCCCGTCTGCACTTTTTCTGGCCAAGTCGCTTGCCATTTTCAGCTTTCTCACTTAAAACCTTCACGCAACCGGTGGGTGCCAATGATTTTGATTATGCGCGTTCGGGGACCATTGTTGTTTCCATGGTTGTCCGTGCACGTCGTCATCCTTGTGTAGGAGGCCGATCCCAAACACACCGGATTGAATATGTTTCGCAAGCGCCGTGTTTTCCTTGTTCCCAATGTAGCTATCTATACTACAACGTATATTGTTTCATGCCGACGCTGGCAACATTTCAGATAGTCGCAAGCTGTTGCAAACCCATCGATGGCCCCCTATTGTTTTAAGTGCGGACATGGGCACGCAGGTGCCACCAACTACCTGTATGTCCCATTTCTCTCCGTGTTTGCTAATCTGTTTCAGTTGCTCTCGTTATCGTTGTTCCTCCCTTTCTCTCTCTCTCTCTCTTTCCCTCCCTCCCTCCCTGTCTTGCTCGCTCGCTCACTTGCTGCCTCCTTCTCTGTCTTGTTCGTTATATATACACATAGAGCTGTGCTGTGTGCGTACATACATACATACATACATACATACATACATACATACATACATACATGCATGCATCCGTCGCTTGTTTCAGCGGGGGGGACCTCGAAGCCTGGACGGGCGACCGGTTCATTTGTCTGATATCCCCGGTGCCTGCTGACACCGCGTTCGCCCGATGCGCTTGCACGCGTGCGCGCAGGAGTGGGGAAGGAATGCTGATTTGTTCGCGCGCAAAGGTCCTTTGAGGAAGTAAGGAGCGTTCCCATGACACGCCGACGAAGTCGCAGTAGCTTCGAACAAATCGACATTTGGTCGTTTCCTGGATGGCTGGAGGGCTCCAGGCACTCAGGAAATCTTCGATCGTCGAACTTAATCTCGATCCATTGCCTGTCTCTCTCGATCAAAGATCTTAAGCCTCGAACCTCCAACGTGGAACCAAAATCGTCGGGTCAGCTCGATATACTTCGTAGGAACACATCGTCTGGGCGTTTGGGGGGCTCTTTTGGGCCGTCCTGGAGCCCTCTTGGGCCGTCCTGGAGCCTTCTTGGGCCGTCTTGGGGAGCCGGGGCCCTCCAGAGGTCTTCTGAAGCCATCTAGGGCCCTTTGGGGGGCCTCCAATGGCCTTCTTGTGGGTCTCCAATGGCGTTCGTGGGTCTCTCTTGGGAGCCCTCTGGGGGCATCTTGAGCTTCTTGCGGGCAGTCTCGGGGCTCTCTCGGGCAGTCTTGGGGCCTTCTTGGGCCGTCTTCAGACCCTCTGGGGGGTCTCTTGGGCCGTCTGGGGGCGATATCGGGGGCCCATCGGGCCGTCTTGGACGCTGCGAAGTCCCAAACAGCGGATATGTTAAACTTATACAGCTTCCCGAGGGCCGGGGCGATTGTTGCTTCTTCGGGGCTCTCTTGTCAGCCTCCTGGGGCGTCTTGGGGGCCTCTGGGGCCGTCTTCAGACCATCGAGGTTCCCCTTGGAGCGTTCTTGTGCTGTCTTGGGTCTCTCTTGCGCCTCTCCGATGACCCCTCTGATCGCCTTGAGTCTGCTCGCAAGGCCCGGCAAGGAGCCCTGGGAGACCCCGAAGGACCAGCGGACCTTTTCCATGGGCGTCTCTTGTGCCCGGACAGAACACCCGGGCGACACAACCCGAAGGGAGGTGCCCAAGGCGCCTGCACGAATTCACATGCAGTCGGACCTCGAACATGAACGGCGGCACAGACCCGCCCCAGGCGTCACATGTGCGCCGCCGTTGCGAGGCGCCTCGGGATGCCACCCCGAGACATGGCCACCGGCACCACCCCCACTTGGCCGCCGGCCTCAAGCAGCGGAGGCCCCGCTGCCCAAGGACTTCAGTTCCCGCGCCCCCCACGTCGGGGGACCCCTAGTAACCCCATCGGGCCTCTCAAGGGTGGTACGGCGGGCCCGCACCTCCTGTGGCTGGCCAGCCACAGGGCAAGAGTCTCTCCCACAGCCCCGTCGAGCTGTGGTGACGATCGGGCTGCCAACCCGCTTGTTTTCCTGGGACGCCACGAGGGCACCCAGCGGCACAGGTGCCAGTTTTTTCCATGGGCGTCTAAGGGGCCGCTGGGACGTCCGAAAGGGCGTCCAGGGCGTCCCCGGGGGGGGGTCCGGTTTCTGGGGGGGGGGGTCCGGGAAATCAAAATATAAGAATATGAATGATGGGGGGTGAGATCGCAGTGACACGGAGACCCCCCACCGGGAAATCGGTTTCGTGTTCGTGTTCGTGTCGTGCGTGCGGGCGAGGCGAAGCCATGCGTGATCCTCCTGTAGCTAGGCCGAAGTAGGAGCGAAAATCCGTTCCCGTCCGCCGGTGGCCAGGAAGTGTCCCAATTGGGGCGGGCGGTGTCCCGGGTCTCCCGGGCGTCCGGGGCGTCCCGGCGCTAACGCATGTCGCAAAGTTCATAATTGGTATTTTTCGGCGCCTGCGGCGGGCTTTCTTATCCAATCCAGCTAACTACCTTATCCAACCCATCTTGTCCAATCCAATACATCTTGTCTTATCCAACCCATCTTGTCCTATCTTATCCTAGCCCACCCAATCCAATCCACCCAACCCAATCCATACATTAATTTGTTTCTGTGCCTGCGGCGGGCCAATGCAATCCATCTTATCCCATCCAATCCAATCCACCCAACCCAATTCATCAATTCATTTTTGTCGGCACCTGCGGCGAGCTTTATTTTCCAATCCAGCTTATCTTATCCAATCCAGAGGGAAAGAGAGAGATGGGATCAAGGTGACAGGCTGGAGGTCAGTCAGGGTGGGCATTTGATCTCAATCCCCCCAAACCTCCTTATCGCCCGCAGAGCGGAACATTCCTTGTGTAGACTGGTGCGTATGCAACGCTGTGCATAAACGAACAAGTGCGTTGTGCATGTATGAATGTCTATGTGGGTGCGACAGGGAATACGTGCTTTCAAAGCAGGGCGTAGCAATCGCACTACCATAAAAAAACGCTGATCAAGGAACGAAAAGAGATGTATGACCACGACGAGCCACGGCGAGCATCGGCCACGGATTTTCCCCGACCTGAGTAGATCTGCCCTCAAGTCAGCCAGAATCCCCCCACGAAGCACGCACGAAGCACGCCCGCACATTGTCACCGTCTGGGGTGCAAAGGGTGCGGCGCCGGAGCGCCAGTGCACTATAGGAGAAAATGAAGCCCGATCAGAAATTCAGCTCATTCTCGTTCCAAAGCTCTGTTGTGGGCAAGTGTGACATATGAGTAATTCACGCAGCGGGCTCATTTGTGGTGCGACGTAAATTGTGACCCGAAATCTTGCCAAGAATCCGACGATGCTGCCTTGAGGATCTCCTCTCCCGCGAAAGTTAGGTGGAAATGACAATCAGACATCGGGTGTTCTAGGCTGCGTGTCGGAGTGCGAAGATTGCGGCGGCCGGAGGTCAATAGGTGGCGGTGGAAGTGGCAAGTTCGATGCCAGAGGCTGGAGGTCGGAGTGTTGAGGTCGTAGAGGCTGGAGGTCGATGGGTGGAGGTGGAGTTGCGTAGTCGGATGCTGCATGCTGGAGGTCGGAAGACTGAGTTGGAGGAGGCTGGAAGTCGGTGGTTGGAGGTGGAGGTGGAAGGCCGAATGCTGGATGCTGGAGATCGGAGTGTTGAGATGGTTGAGACTGGAGGTCGCTAGGTGGACATGGAGTTGGAGGTGGAAGGTGGGGTGCTGGAAACTGGATGTTGGAGAGGTGCGCTGATGGGGGCTGTAGGTCAACAGCTGGAGGTGGAAATGGAACATCGGACGCTAGAGCCTGGGCTCCAGAACGGTGAACCGGCGGACGCTGGAGGTCCATAGTCGGAGGTGTGGGTGGAAAATCGAATACTGGATGCTGGAGGTCGGCGTGCTGGACTGCTGGAGGCTAGAAATCGATAGGCGCACGCGGAAATGAAAATGGAAAATATAATGCTGAAAGCCGGGAATCGGAGAGGTGCGCTGGTGGGGGCTGTAAATCGATAGGTGTAGGTGGAAGCGGACAGACGGGTGCGAGAGGAGGTCGGGATGCTGAACTGGTGGAGGCTGGAGGTCGACAGGTGGAGATAGAAGTGGAAAGTCGGATGCTGGAGGCTGGAGGTCGGAATCCTGAACTGGTGGAGGATGGATGTTGATAGATGGAGGTTGGTTGAAGTGAACATTCTGATGACAGTCGCTAGTTTGGGGTGGTGGAAAGACATATGCAGGAGGCAAAGTGGAAGAGCCCACCTTTTCGCACAGCCTGTTCATATCTGATGCGACGCAAGCTGTCACTCAAACTGGTGCGACGCAAACTGTGACCCATATCTGGTGCGACGCAAACTGTGCAGCCAGAGCCCCCCCCCCTGAACCAATGTGATCCTGAATTCCAGCGTCTTCAATGCACTTGTGCATGTGTATACGCATACGCATACGCACATTGAAATGTACACGAATGTGCATGCTGCGTGCACATACCGATCTGCAGGTACTATTGCACGTGCGCGCGCACGAAAATTAGCGCATGATCATATAGGTGTGTGTAGGTGCGCATACACGCGCTGACGCACACAATTGTGCTACGTAACCTGACATGATATGCACTTCAGGGCAGCCAAAGCAAGACACGGCATGGATGAACGATGAGGCAGAGCGAGACGTAGGACGCTTAGAAAAACGAGCTTGACGATCTTGACGCCCGAAATGGGTACGGAAAAAAACTGGGCACGATGCCCAACAACAAATGTTGTCCAAAACCGACAGCGGCCGTTATTGCGCAGGCGGACTACTGTCTGAAATAGGCAACGCCCCCCCAAGAGGGCCCGAAGACGGCCGAAGACGGTCCAAGAACTCGGCGGCACGGCCAACGAACCTGGTCCCAAATGGGCAAGGACTGCTGTCCATCCCCGTACCCGTTCTTTCCGTACCCATGTCGGTCGCACCGAGACGAGGGCGAAGCAAAGGAAGCCGTGAGGCCGTCCGGCACGGCGAGGAGGGAGTGAGGGAGGGAGGACCCGGGACGCTCGCCTTGCAGGCCGCAGCGGGGCACTAGGGCCTGAATCTTGCTGCGCATCTGGAAGTTGCCGAAAAGCCACGCCTGGTGGTAGGTCGGGCATGTCCCCCTAGAGGCGGATTAAGGACGGAAACAAAAACAAAATGTTCAGGACATGCTGAAACATAGTCAAACGATAATCGAAAAATCGTGCCCTGAGTATTTTTGATGGGGTGTTCCTCCTGTAGAGGGACACGCCCGACTTAAGCCTGGTGCCGGCCGTGCGCCCTCCACCGTCGTGCTCTGCTCTTCCACTGCAGTGGAGGCCAGTCCACAAGAAACCTTCCACAAGAAACCCACCCTGAGACCTCAGGACGTCGATGGATTTTTGGTGTGGAAGCGCCGCGCTTTCCATGGCAAAAACATGGAAACCCAAGAAACCCAGGGCACCCTGGAGGCAAGCAGGGTGGTTCTTGGCATGAGTCCCCATTGTGACTCCTCCTCCTGCTCCCCCTTCCCCGGACGCCGCCAGGCCCATCCCGTGCCCGGACAGGTTCGGCGTAGGGAGGAGGAGGAGGAGGAGGAGGAGGAGGAGGAGGAGGAGGAGGAGGAGGAGGAGGGAGGAGGATGGAGGAGGATGGAGGAGGAGGAGGAGGAGGAGGGGAGGAGGAGGAGGAGGAGGAGGAGGATGGAGGAGGAGGAGGAGGAGGAGGAGGAGGGGAGAGGAGGAGAGGAGGAGGAGGAGAGAGGATGGAGGATGGAGGATGAGGATGGAGGATGGAGGATGGAGGATGGAGGGGAGGGGGGAGGAGGAGAGGGAGGGAGGAGGAGGAGGAGGAGGAGGAGGAGGATGGAGGAGAGGATGGAGGAGGAGAGGAGGAGGAGGAGGAGAGGAGGAGGAGGAGGGAGGAGGGAGGAGGAGGAGGAGGAGGAGGAGGATGGAGGATGGAGAGGAGGAGGAGGAGGAGGAGGAGGAGGAGGAGGAGGAGAAGGATGAGGAGGAGGATGGAGGAGGAATTAAAGGGAGAGGAGATGGAAAGGGGGGAGACGCGGGAAAGGGGCAGGGGCAGGGGGAGGAGGGCGCAGAGGAGGAATGGCGAGGGGAGAAAAGCGCTGCGTAGGCAGGGGGAGGCGAGAGAAAGGCTGGGGGTGGGCCCGCAGTTGGTGCCCCCCGGATGCCCCCAGCCCGGCAGCCGCAGCGGCGAGGGCGCACGCGACAGACCCGCAGCGCAAGCTGCTCTGGACGGGCAGGCGAAGCGCCGGGGAGACGTCGCCGGGGCTGGCCGGCGAGATCGCTCTCCAGACCGGGCCTGAGGGGCACCTCAAACATTATGGTTGCAAGCGGGGTGCCCATCCTTAGTATGCGGATTGTCTGTACACAAGAAAGCTTGGCATGAAGGAAAAGCGGGTCCTGGGCCGCCTGGACCCCGGGGCTTTCTCCGAGATGCTTGCGTCTTTCTGGCAAGCTCAGTGAGGCTTCGCTGCGAGGGGGGGCAGGACCACGGGAAAATCCTCCAGGAGCCCTTCCCTTCATGCTTGAGGTGTTCAATCACGGATCCCGTGTTGAACACAACCACCCAACTCTGGCGCCGAAGACCGCTGGAAGCCACCGAAGACCGCCGGAAAAGGCCAAAAAACACCGAAGACAACCGAAGACCAGTAGAAAGCTGCCAACGGACCGCCGAGAACCTTGAGAAGTCCGTCCGAGACCGCCGAAGAGCGTCAGAAGACTGCCAAAGACCGCCCAAGGCCGATGGGCATTACGGGCCAATGGTCGAACAAGTAACATGTTAAACAGAACCTCAAGAAATCTAGAAAGCCCTGCATTGCTCGTTGACGTCCAGACACACCCAAAGACCTCGATCCTCCTCCCTGCTTGGTCCTCCTACTCCTCCTCCTCCTCCTCATCATCATCATTCTCCTCCTCCTCCTCCTCCTCCTCCTCCTCCTCCTCCTCCTCCTCTCACCCCACCCCGACTAGGCCCATGTGAGGTCACCTTCTGGGCAGTGCGTAGGCTTTCTGGCTTCGACTCGGAGACGGCCCGAAGTGGCCAAGAAACCCGCGGAAATTAGCAGATCCATGGGCGATGCCAACCCTTTGACAAACTCTAATCCACGTACCGTTCCGCCTGAGACTTCCTCACAATGCTTTCAGGAATGCTGCTCTCGCCAAACTGCCGGCTCCGTTTCAGTTTTGGGCAAGCACGACCATGCCGTGCTCTCACCATGGTCGTCATCGTTGTGGCAGCCGCTTCGCCTGAGACCTCCTCACAATGTAGGCAATAAATCTGCTCTCGCCTCCATTTACATTGCTCATCGGGACAACCACGATCCCATGTAAACAAACTATGCCCACATGGCCGTACTCTCACACCCGTGTCCTGGCTGCATCTTTCCCTAAGAACGTTTCACTGGAGCTTTCTCCTCAGTTGGAAAAATAACTACTGAGGAGTCCCCAATGGGAGTGATGGGCGACGATGAAGAGACTGGCATAGGGTAGGAAAGATCGACCTGGAATCGGCGATACATCGCCGATCGATCGGCGATAGGCCCCCGATAGCGAATCCGCACGTTCCTGGGCAAACGCCTGGCCGTACTTCTGGTTCTTCGTGCTGCCAGAGCTACTCTCCCGCGTACGCTTCTGAGGAAAAAGGGCAAACGTGAACACCCTAAATGCCTCGGAATGCACGTTTTCACTAGCCGACCTCCTACTTCTCGACCCGCGTCTTCATCCTTGCTGCTGTCAGGGTGCTTTGCTGGTGCTGGGGTGAGTTGATGGTCCCCGGGGCCCGAAAACCGTCCCCGGGCAAGGGCCGAAATCGAAGGAAAAACACCGGATTGAACAAACAGTGTTAACGGAGATCCCCATGGGGCCACGAACCGTGTGAGGGGTATGCCCCAATTGGCGCAGTCACGCATTCGAGTCCTGACACGCGGGTAGACGTCCCATGAACATGCGGAGGACAGAAGGAAGGCTGGGAGATGGGAGGAGGGAGGAAGGGCAGGATAATGGAAGGAAGGAAGGAAAGAAGGAAGGAAGGAACGAGGCGCGCTGCTGATTTACAACGAGGACCTAACACCACAGGATGGTTGACAACAAATTTGCCACCATGCCTGCGCGAAGGTTAGACTGCCCCTGTAGTCCCTCTGGGAATCGTTTTAACTGTTTTCTAGGGCCGACCACCCCCGGGTTCGCACGCGGGGTTCCCCTGAAGTTGCTCCCCGGCGCTCTTTTCGGCCTCAAGACGGCCAAGATGGCCCCCACGACGGCTTTCAAGACAACCAAGACGACAACAAAACGGCTCGAGATGGGCCAAGACAGCTTAAGAGCCTCTCAAGGGAGCCTCGATAGGGCTCAAGATAGCCCAAGAGGGCCTCAAGACGGCCCAAGAGGCCTTTTACGACGGCCAGACAGAGCTCCAAGAGGCCTTCCTGGAGAGCCCGAGGGAGCCAAAAACAGTGATTTGCCGCTCGTGTTTGGTAGATATTGAGAGTCGCACCTGTTCGGATTCCCAACCGCCCAAGACGGCCCAAAAAGCTTCCAAGAGGTCTCCAAGATAGCTCCAAAACAGCCCAAAAGGCCCCGAAGAGGGCCCAGAATAGTCCCAAGAGGACCCGCAGATCGCCCAAAGGGCTCCCCGAAGACGGCCGTGAACCACCCCACGAGGGCACCAACGCTGCCTAGAGAGGCCTCCAAGGCGGCCTCCGTAGGCGTCAGACGGGCCAAGAGTGCCTTCAGACGGCCCGAGACGCCCAAATAGGCACCCAAGAGGCCCCATGAGGCCCCCAAGAGGCCTCCTAGGAGGCCCCCAGGAAGCCCCAAGAAGGCCTCAAGAAGCTCTCCTCCTCATCCTCATGTTCTCCCTCTCCTCCTCCTCCTCCTCCTCTCCTCCCCTCCTCCTCCCTCCTCCTCCTCCTCCTCCTCCCCCTCCTCCTCCTCCTCCTCCTCCTCCTCCTCCTCCTCCTCCTCCTCCCCCCTAACGCGCGGACGAAGACGAGGTCGGGATCCCCCAAAGCAGACTACTCATCGAAATTGTGGCGCTGCTCCTGCACTCAGCCTCCTTCCTGTTTCGCTGTTGCACAGGCGCGGTGGCGGGGTTTGCCGCAGGCAACTGGACATAGCAACTCTCATGTTTCGCGACAGCGGCCGTGGCCGGCCCCAGGCGCTCCCTACCGAGATAACGTCATGAGTCGTGCTGACCTCCGAATTGTTTGCACCGACGCGAAACGGCGAAACGTGACGTTAGCCGCCCCCCCTCCCCCCTCCGGTAACGTCCGTTTTCGCCCCCGGATGGAGAAACGTTCAGGTGTTGCTAGAAGTGCCCCTGGCCCAAGGTGCTCTCAGGATTTCCAAGAGGCCCCCAAGGGTCTAGAGCACCCCTCACGAGGCCCAGGGAGCCCCAGGGGCTACAACATGAAGCGACAAACTGGGGCACCTTTGGCCAGGTGCACCTTTAGCAATCCCCGACACGAACCCCGACCTCCGGACCACTTTCCCGGAACCAATTTTTCATCCAGAGTCGTTATCTGACGGCCCCGAGGCCCAGCAAGGGCCCCGAGGGGCCAAAAATTATGACAAAACGTTGTCTCGATGTTCTCGAGTCGTCGGATGTCCGGGTCTGTAACCGCCGCCGTTGTGCACTTCTCACCTTGGGCCAGGGGCACCCTCGGCTAGGACTTCCCCCCCCGGCCAGACTCGCGCCCCTGCCGCCTCGGACAAGGCAACACTGCAGATTACCGAGGAGCTCCACGCTGCTCCCGGGGCAGGCCCTGCTGCCAGGCGAAGGGGGGCAGAGGAGGGGAGCAGCAGACAGACGACGAACGCGCAGGCCCGGAGGCCAGAGCCGGCGGGGCGGGCGGGCGGGCGCCGAGGGGGGGCCCAGCGGAGACCACCTCCTGGATGGGGTCCGAGCAGGTGGGGTCGGAGGACTGCGCCGCATCGGCAATGCAGCGGCGATGCACTGGCGCCATGGGCCTGGAGCGAAGCAGGCTCCACGTCGAGCCGCATAGGCGATGCATCGGCGATGCGGCGCGACCCTGCGACCCCATCGGCTCCGACCCCGTCTGGGAGGCCTGGATCGGCGGCGAGCGCAGGAGGGTGAAATGAGAAGGAGAAGGCTTTCTCAGGAGGCTCGGAAGCGCCCTGGGCCTTCTGAGAAGTTTCTAGGCCCTCCACAAAGACTCCGAAGACCCCTCAGAAGGCCGGCGGGCTTCTGAAGAGCTCCGCCGCCTTCTCAGAGGGCCTTCTCCTTATCACTTCCCCCCACTCTCGCTCGCCGCCGACTTGAAGGAGACAGCTTTGGACGCCCGAAATGAGTACGGACAAAAATGGGTACAATGCTCAACAACAAATGTTGTCCCAAACCAACAGCGGCCGCTGTTGGGCAGGCGGCCTTCTGTCTCAAATGGACACTGGCCGCGGCGGCTGGGACAGCGAGTCTTGCTCAAAATGAGCAGGAATTGCTGTTGGGCACTGTCTCCATTCTTTCCGTACCGATTTCGTTCGTGCCGAGAAGAAGAAGAGGAGGAGGAGGAGGAGAGGAGCAGCAGGAGGAAGAACAGGAGGAGGAGGAGGAGGAGGAGGAGGAGGAGGAGGAGGAGGAGGAGGAACAGGAGAACGAGGAGGTCGAGGAGGAGGAGGAGGTCGAGGAGGCGGAGGAGGAGATCGAGGAGGAGGAGGAGGAGCAACCCCCGGAACGTTATCAGGATATCGTCGGAGATCGGGGCCCGGGCCTAGGGCGGCCTTCCCTCCGGCGCCGGCGCGGTCACCCTCGCCCAGCCTCTGCAGCAGGAGCTCCAGGAGGCCCGCCGCCGACAGCCCGCCCCCGATGGCCGTAGGAGGGGGGGGAGGAAGGGGCGCGGGGGAAAGGGGGGCGCCCGGGGCAGGGGGGATTGGCGGCGCGCACAGGGGGGCGGGAGGGCGCGGGGAGGTTGCAGGGGGGGAGGTGGGGGGGTGGATGGGCGGCGCGCACGAGGGGGCAGGGGGTGGGGGGAGGAGAAGGGGGAGGAGGGCGGAGCAGGGGGCGGGGAGGAGGGGGCCAGGAGTAGGAGGCGGGGGGGGGGTGAGATTGGCGGCGCGCAGAGGAGGTGGGGGGAGGAGAAGTGGGCCGCTTCTCAGAAAGCTTACGTCCTAGCCATTGAAGAAGCAGCCTCCTTCTGAGAAGCCTCCCCTCCCCTTGCCCCCCCCCCCTGCGGGTGGCCGAGGGGAGGCGAGGATTGAGGGGAGGAGGGTGGAGGAGGAGACTCACTAATAACCAAGTCGGGGGGCGCCGAATTATCAGGATAAGAACTTTTTGCTCCCCGACGGGGGTGACGGGTCCTCGCCGAGAAGGCGCAAAGAGGGATTGTGTTTCCTTTGGCGCATCGCGTTGACGTCGCCTGTGGCCGTTGCCCGTGCGCGAGCGAAAACATCTGGGGACCGCGCCCGCGAGGCCCGCGGACGCGGACGCCGGTGTTCCGCCCTCCGCCCACGATTCGCCACCTTTGCGACATGACAGCTTCTCATCGCTCGCCGTGGCAGCAAGAGAGCGGAGCCGAAGATGAGCTCTTTGGCGCGCGTCCGAAGAATGGGCAAGATAATGCTTCTCTGATACATCGGAGTGCCGATCACGTTCGCGGCGACAAAATATTGATGGACGAAAAAACGACCCTTACCCTGGGTTACAAGTGCGGGGTCTGTCAACCTCCAGGGCAACCCCACAGCCTAGAGAGCCGCCAGGACGCCGTACATCACGCAGGGTTTATCCTGTCAGCCCACAAGAGTTTCAGCGCACACCACCTCGTAAACCAAGGTAGGGGCGCTTGCTATGCCAGTGAACGTAGGGACGCGCGTGATTATCGAATCGACCTCGACACGCCGCGTGCTCCCCCCATGGGGGTCGGGTCGGGGTCGGGTCGGCGGAACCCGCAGCTTTCCTGGAAGACGTCGCGCCGCCTGCGATCTCCAGCTTCGGAGGAGACACCTCTGGGGGTAACGGCCATGCCCCGTGGGAACAGAGCTCCTGTTCTCCGCCGCCGAGCGCAGACAGTGGTCGGCAAGGGGAGAGAAGTCTGGATTCTGTGGAACTGCGACCTGCACAGACGAGCGCCCACCACATGTGTCATGTACAGTCAGCCCGTATAGCAAGGATGCGCGGTGAGGATCCAAGGGCCTGGGAGGGCCACTTCGATGCCTTTCGAGCGGGGCACGGCCAGAGACAGTGGCCAAGGATGGGCCGAAGGGACACGGAGGCAATATCCTTGGGAAGGTTGCCCATCCTTCGTAAGCGGGTTGACTGCATGTTGGCATGCACTGAGTCCCACGCGCCACCCTGCCACGTAGTCAGCAAGATCCTGCCTGGGAGGACACCGCGTCGACTGATGCTGTCAAAAAGCACAATGGGCACAACTGACCCCCACCAAAAACAATCAGAGAGAGAGCATTGCCATTCACAGGGGAACTACTGGGTTCTCAACTCACCAAACATCGTCGAAGGGTCGACGATATCACCGTGAGCCTCTTGCCTTGCACAACAAACGCAGGGGACTTAGGGAGAACACACACACACACCCACACACACACACACACACCGCTAGGCCCGCTGGAATCTGACCCAGGCACGAAGAGAGGGGGACGAGGAATCCACACATCAAGTTGTCGCATGCTACGCGCATGCAATGATCGCTTACGTCACCTCCTTCAGGAATCCCAGCTGACAAGCTTCTCCTTGCAGACACAAACAAGTATCTCTGAACCTCTTCTCCAACTGGGCAAGAAGGGCCAACCTTCGTCATGCAAGGTCCCACTTCTCCTCATCACCATCAGGTGCAATGTACTTGGATCGATACCCCAACCAGTCCTCATGTTGTTACCCATTACGCCCCCTTCAACCCTTCAGCAAAATGCGTGAGACGAAAATTGTGCGACACTTCGTCCATTGAGGCCAAGTGGATCGAGTTTGGAATATTGGGAGATTATCATTGGGATGGTGCCCCCTTCTGAAAGTAGATGACCCTGCCCAGACCAGTAACACTGACATGCTGCTGCCCCCAGATGCTCAAAACGCGGCCCCGCATCATTCCGAGCATGAAGGCGAGCTCTCTGGCGGTGGAGATCCCGCCTCACGCGCAACCCTGTCGGCATCCGAGGACCCTGGGGGCTCGGGAGCGGGAGCTTCTTACCGACAGATGCGGCCTCACTGTTGAACGTGCTGCTTCCCAGGGTGCTGGAGATGTCCAAACACTTGTTTCGCGACGGCACAAAGAAGCAATCCATGTGACATCGCTGGGTGATGGCTCCACAAAACGGGTATCCCCACGCTCTGGAGCAAGGCACCACCCCGAACGACACCGACGACTCGCTCGACTCGGCTTCCCGCTCGCGAAACATATCCCGCAATGGATGAGGAGGAGGAGGAGGGGGAGGAGGAGGAGGAGGAGCAGGAGGAAGAGGAGGAGGAGGAGGAGGAGGAGGAAGAGGAGGAGGAGGGGGAATGTTTCGGCTACGAGCGGGGAGGGGGGCTTCTTCCCGTTTCAGCTGGGACCTCACGCGCGGCACCCAGCGCTGCCCACGATCACGGCAATGCAATTGCGGCCGCCAGAGCCCGCGTGGCACCGCCGTGAGCGCCGCCGAAGATCAGCGGCGAGGACGCTCACGCGCCTTGGCGCAGCAGCCGCCCTCCTGCGAGAGCATCATAGTGCCCAGCAACCAGCGGGCGCATGGATGACGTGGTCAAGAGGTCGCAGGTGGGGAAGTCAAAGTTGCGGCAAGCGAGTACAAGTGAGACACCAATTTTGTTTACGCGGTACGGAATGTCATCTGCCCATGACGCAGCAGCTGGCCGACCACTGGCAGATGGACATTACAAAAGGTGCCTGGCATCAGAATGCCTGGCAGCAGCAGCAGCCCCAGTGCCAGCAGAGCCAGCAGCCGCCTTGGACCAAGCGACAGCCGCCTCCTCGGCAGCAGCGAGGGAGAACGCCATCTCGCGGGCGTCAGGGCCTCACGGCCATCAGCCAGGCGCATATCCAGAGAGTACTAGCGATGATGCCTGTCATCACCGCGGAGGAGGCCGAGGCGCACCAAGACTTCAAGCCGCCGCATCCGCCAGAGGACCACGTGGCGCAGTCGGCATACAGGAAGGAGGCCAACGCAAAGGTTGCATCCCTCGCAGCCCTGGCCGACGCGGCGACGCGCGCGGGGCAATGCCCTCAGGGCGCCATCATGAGGGCGGCGGTGGTGAGGCATTGCATCGGTAGGCTCAAGCCGCTCGACCAGCAGGTGTCGGCGGCGAAGGCCAAGCGCACACACGCAGAAGGTCGGCTCAGGCAGATTCGATCCCGCATCGCAGAGCTGAAGGACAGCGAGGCCAAGGCTATCAGTGAGATAGAGGCCCTGCGCACCATCGTCGCAGACCTCGAGCAGGAGCAGCAGGACGAGAAGACGGCGCTGGAGGAGGAGCAGGATGTCGAGATGGGAAGCAGGCCACAACGCACTGCTTCGCGCCCGCCCCCGCCGCCAGTGGCAGGAGCAAGTGCCGCGGAATCCTCGCAGCTGTCTCCATGCTCATCTGCCGCGCGGTCGGCTGTGGATCATGGGGAGGGTGCAAGCAACGCGCATGACACTCAGATAGCGCCTCAGGCACCCCCCGCCCTCGAGAACACGGTCATGGCGTCGGCAGCGCAGCAGGCACACATGGGGTCTCTAGCCATGCAGATGTTGCAGGCGCAGCAGGCCTCAGCACAGCAGGCAGCAGCTGCACCGCAGTGGCCCATGCCGCCATCGGCGCCTTCGCCCACAACCTCCCCTGCTTCGGGCGCGGTGCGCCAGGCAGCTGCCTCGACTGGTGCTTCGGGGACGACGATGCCAATGGTATGGTGCGAGGTGTGGCCCCCAACAGCACAGGCACCGCATGGCCACCACTGGGCGCAGCCCAACCACCTTCGAGCGGCAGAGGTGCATACCTGCATGCCGCAGATCACGGTGAGCCCGACGATACCTGCGGCGCAGAGCAGCCAGCCATCGCAACATGCGGGGTTTCCTTCAGCTGCTGCATCCCACCCCGAGACGCAGCGCAGGCTGACAGCAGCGGGGTTTCGGGTAGCGACGGCCTCAGCAGCAGCGGCGGCGGTTCCAGTAGACGAAGAGTGGCAGGAGGTAGGCCCAACTCAGATGTGGGGCATGGCTCAGCAGCAGCACCGGGTGGACGATGTGACAGCGCAGGAGGAGACGCCATACAGGGAGGCGTTGGAAGCGACGCAGCCGTTCGAGCCCGAAGAAGTGGAGATTGTACAGGCATTGCACTCGAAAGGCCTCACCGAACGGCAGCCACCTACGACAGGCAGCGGCAGGAGGGCGAAGAGGACGATGTCTGGGCAGCAGCGCGAAGCAGCAGTGCAAGCGAGTGCGATTTGGCGTGACAGAAATTGTCAAGTTCGTTCCTAGGGACGGTGAGTGTGCAGGGGCACCTCCTAATACCAGTGGGGATGTCACGCTGAACGTCGACTCCGAAAATATGAACACTCTTTGCAATATACCTGTGGTTACTCTTCCTTGGGGACCCGACGGTGAGCACGAGATGCCTCATTATGCACACCCGTGGCCAGTGCTCGTTGACCGACATCGTTTCCAAGATCATGTATCTGCATTCGCCACAGAATGGATGATTGACTGTGTCCTGTGGGGTGGCCAGTTATCAGAAGCTGATTGGATGTTCTTTTGCGTGGAATATGCGAAGGCATGTATCCAGGAGTCGTCGACATTATGCCAGCTGTACGAGAGCGAGAGACAGCTCCAATCCATGGCAGAGGACATCTGCGAGAGAGCATGGTACGCCTTCCATCAGTACAGGGAGGTGCACAGGAACAGGCTCAGGCGGCTCTTTTTTGCGTGACCCGAATATATGGCTGCAGCGTGCCCTCAATTCCCTCGATGACTTGTTGGCCGGGCGCCTCAGGTTTGTTGCGGACTTGGGAGATCAGGTCTACGTTGATTCACTACGGATCGAAGCGCAACGCATGCATCAGGCCTCAGTTGATATTGCTAACGAGTTAGCCCAGCACCTTGCGCCGCCTCAGAACAGTTTCTCCCTGATGACCAAGATGATCCCAATATCACGGTAGATGGTGATGTTTCCCTCATTCACGTGAATGTAGCCAGGAGCTGTGAGAGTGGTCGACGTCGGGCAACGACTCTGCGTACATTCAGGCAGTTGGCAAGAGCAACAGTGGCGTCAAGAAGCAGACGGGCGAGTACGTTGGATGGGACGCTGGATGTGACGATGTACGGCGGCTGCAGGCACGTGAACACGGAGGTTGAACAATGTCCGACGGTGAGGCTAGTCGCCATATCCCTTGCCGCCTGCACAGTAGAGAGTGGTCCCTTTCCTGTTGTGGGGTGCCTGTCGCTGGTATTGGTCCGGCCAGCACTCCCGTGGCCCACCTGAGTGCTCGATCGGCCTCTTCGGGAAGTGCGGGTAAGCACAGGCACCCGCGCGCCTGCGAAAGTCGAGACGTGCTGCCACACGACAGAGGTGATAGCCCTTTGTTCGATGCGGGCACACGGGACCAGGCGGTGTCAGACGATCTAGTAGAAGCAGTTAATATTATTCCGCAGTTAGTGTGTTCTCATGGTTTGCAGTGTGCGGCACCCATGGCGCTTTCTATGCATTCCGTCTTGGAACACATCGTCGGCCTCTTGACGACTGTCAGGCCGTGGCAAGGCGCGTGCACCATCAGCCTGGCTGAGCGCATAGCTGAAAGCTGCACAGCGTATTTAACCAGGAATTTCCACTCGAGCTGGCGCCGCAGAGTGTCGCCCAATGCCATGGCTGCTAGTATGCCTGCTCATGTGGGTGGTGAGCCACAGGGCGGCAGTTGCGAAAAGACTTCAGGTTGCATGCGCAGAAGCATCGGCGCCGCTGAGATGCCAAGGGAACCACGCGCCCTCGAACCTGAAGAGCGGATCAGTAGGTACCCCATTATTTGCCTCGATCGACGTATTCCCCCCGTAGCTTCCCAGGGAAAGGAAGGCGACAAACAACAATTGGTCATGGCCTTGGGCGGCACGGCCTCCATCGAGAGGAGCTTGCGCAGCATGCGTGGCGAGCTCAGCCTGCAGATGAATTTTGAAGGAGCCCACCTTCACCCTGCCGCTGCTTTTGCTGTTTCAATAGCTGGGACACCGCACCCCGCGCCCAGGCGGCTGAGGTTCTACGCTGATGGCTCCTACATCGCCGAACCTGCACAACGATCGGGATGGGCCTTGGTCGCCTTAGGAATGCCAGATGACCCAGATGAGTGTGATATACATCTGCAGGGATATAGTCCCTCTACGGATATGGTAGGCATGGGTCACAATAGGGCCTCAAGTACACACTACGAACTCTTGGGGCTCATATGGGCTCTTGCGTGGGTTTGGCAGGCTCTCGATGTCAGTCAGGTTGTAGTTGGGCAGGTGACTGCTTGCATTGACGACAAGGCAGCGATGGAAGTAACCCAGGGTTTGCGTGCCCCCCACGCGCTTGATGCGAGGTTGGTTCGTCTTGCTCGGCGTTTCTTAGAGCTCGTCAGCGGCCAAAACAACTTGGACCTACAACGCGTCAAAAGGGCACCCTGCCAACCCCTGGAACAAATGCGTTGGTTCCCTGTGTGAAGACGCGTCACGGGTTTCGTTCGGGCCGGCAGCGCTGTTGCTGGAAGGGCTCGAAGCGCACCGCGATCTTGAATGTGGATGGCTTGATGATGCTTTTTGGAAGTTGCGAGCCCAATGCCCGACAGCCAGCCAAGGTTTCGCATTCCACTCTGCCAGCGCTGCCACAACAACAGAAAATGCTTGCGACAGTGTGCCGCATGTCAGTACTCTTGAGGCTGCGCCTGAATCCGCAAGTCGCACAGGTCGGCAGGTTGCTTTTCAGTTTAAGATGTCACTTACAATTCTCTGACGGCCAGAGATCGCGAAAGAGCGGGCGCCTACAGGCCTCACGGAAGTGGGGAGCAGCTCCGCGCGCAGCTCCATAGCGTGGGCGTGCTTCTGGCTGACGTTCAAAAAGCTAGGAACCCCGCTGGCCGTCGCAAAGGCCAAGGGTATGGCATCCTTTCCTCTGGGGCCGATAAAGGCCGCAACCTTGGGTGTGAACTGTGGGTATCCACAGTTATTCCGTGCGGGTATCGTAACGAGAAGCCTATCTATTTGGGTCCGCATATGTTGAGAGCTCTCACGGCGGATCCTCGGCGCCTCGTGGTCAAAACCAGCGGGGCGTGTTTAGATATGGTCGTCATGGTTGCACATGTGCCGCATTCGGATGCGCCCATGGCTGAGCGGAGGGAATGGTGGAGCACTACGCGAGACTTGGCCATGAGGTGGCAAATTACGCGTGCCTCATGCGATGCGAATGGGAGGGTGGGATCCGCGCCTAGCTCTAGTTGAGGCAGAGAGGGCCGCAAGCAAGACCAGGATGCTAACGCCCCCTTCTCCATGACTGCATGCTTGAAACCAACTTGCAGGCCGTCACCGGCCCGCCCCCCTCCAGTTCTACCGGATGTCACACTGGGTTCGCGTCCAATGGTGCGCAGCATCGGGTTGATTATGTTGCGTGCTCTGCTGAATTTGCCCCTGCTGTTAAATCGCACTGGGTGATCCATGAAATTGATACTATGTGTAGCAAGCTTGATCACTTACCTGTCGTAATTGATACCGAATTTGTGCGCACCTACGTGCGCAAGGAGAGGATCGGCATGGAGTGCGGCCCTGACAAAACCAAGGGTAATGGGTGTCGGGGCCACTTTAAGCAGCTCCTCCGGGGAGCTCCCCAGGTGCCCTGGCACGTGGATGTCAATGCACATGCTGCTGTCCTTGACTCGTTCGTTGCGCAGGCTGCTGCATCTGCCATCCCCGTCGCTGAAACGCGTCCCCGTAAACCCTGCGTGGGCAGTGGGTTCCTCGGCTTTGTTCGTGTGAGACGGCGGGTCAGGAACGTGTTGAGGGCGTTTAAAAGGATGGACGCCGTCCCTGCTCGAACCTTTGTGGGTCAAGTCATTGCAGGTGCGTTTCCGTGGGATGAGATCCCTGTCGAGTCACGCCACTTCTCCATCCCCATTGTTTGTGCTGTCATGGGTTGGGCTGGGGGCGAGTGGGGTTGCGAGCGCGGTATCATGCAGCTGGCTATCTTTTTGAAAGACACTCATCGCGAACTGCGCAGAGCATTGCGCACTGCTCGCGTCAGTGCCATTGGCGAGATCGCATCCGAGCTCAAGGACAGGATCGGGGGATCGGATCCGCGAGCTGCGTGGAGTGCTTTGAGGAAGCTTGCTGCGTTTGGCGGGGGGAGAACTAAATGCTCTAATCCCAGCTTGCCCTTCAAAGTGGATTATGAAGAGAGTCCCTACTCTAGCGAGAAAGACGTGGCCTCGGGCTTTATCAGCATGTTTCCGAAGAGCGGACGAGCTTCCATCTGCAGTTCTAGCGATATGTTGCATGCGTATACTGAGCATCGGTCGCAGAAGACAATCTGTTGAGAGCATGACTCCACTTGCGTTGCAACCAGGGCGGAGCTATGCACCATGATCGCGACTGGATCTCGACGGAGAGGAGTTGGCTCAGCTATGACAGCAAATGATATCCTTGGGGTGGACCCTGCCCTCGCTGCCGAAGTCTACCGCCCCCTTTACACGAAGGTTGGTCTCGCCTCTACCGAACCGCTGGCGTGGATGGGCGGGCGGAAAGTGCCTTTGCGCAAAAAAAAAGGCACCCAAATTGCCCTCGAACTATCGCGCGATACTTCTTGGAGAGCATACTGCTAAACACCACCATGGGTTGTTGAGAAGGCGGACCGCCGAAACGGTCGAGAGGGTGGCGGGCGACAGTCAATGCGGGGGTCTCCCGAGGCGTGGCGCGGATATTGCCGATGCCGCGTTTCAAACGGCTCTCGAATTTCCGCGGTGTCAGAAACATGCGGCGGAGCTTGCGTTCACCGATTTTAAAAAGCTTTCTATCGTGTTTTGAGAGGGTTGATTTTCAAGGCGCATGCGATTTATAGTGATGAGTTCTGTCAAACCCTTGACGTTCCTGCTCCGCTTGCAGATGCACGTTTGTTCCGCCGTTGCCTCTCTTCCTGGTTCCCTCGATCATCCCGGGCACCACCATGGAAGTCTCTTGCGTGAAAGCCTCGCTTGCACCTGATTCTGTTAAGCAAGCGAGAGTAGTGGCGACAGCGAAGAGCGCCGCGCCAGCTGGCATGCCACTAGGCGACTTACTGTTTGTCGCTGCTTTTGCTCCTACGCATTGAGCTATCCAGGCGCAGATGGAGCGCGTCGGCCTCGCAATTTCTGCGCCGGAAAAAGCAAATGTTCCCTCATTATTCTCTCGGGGCCCGGCCGAAGAGTAAACTGGGCAACCGCTCCATGGGCCGGCCGACGTTGATGACCTGCTGACTGTCGCCGGCGTCAGAAAACATGCCGAAAAGGGAAGGGGTGCCCCGATGCATGGCTGCGCGTGTGCGCGAAGAAGCTACCAAGAGGGGGTTCGGAGCCAACTACCTCCCTGGAAAATCCGCGGCTGCGGTTTGTTTTACGAGCAGTAAGTGTGCGCAGGTCAGGAAGTCCCACGAGGCCGGGCCACATTTCGACGATGGCAGGTACGGCATCAGTATCCAGAAAGTTGATCAGTACAAGTACCTGGGTAGCATGGTGCATCGCACCCAAATGGTTGGCCC
The DNA here is from genome assembly GCA_963575745.1 of Prorocentrum cordatum. Classification (NCBI taxonomy): domain Eukaryota; class Dinophyceae; order Prorocentrales; family Prorocentraceae; genus Prorocentrum; species Prorocentrum cordatum. Next base: position 789,075 of record CAUYUJ010016316.1, on the reverse strand, counting down.
TGAGATCGCGCATCGCGGCTCGCAGCAGCTTGGCACCCTTGGCCCCCTGCGAAGGACTGTGCTTGATAATCCCTTCCTTGATATGCCTAGAAAGCTCGCGTGCGTTAGTAGCTGGCGCTCGTCTAGGTTGCTTTAAAACGCTGGCACGTGGAGAGACTTAAAGGTTGAGGACCTCGAGTGTTTGCGCCATGCGCACGTGGCCTCTCTGCGCGCTTGCGCGCCAAGACACCTCGAGAAGATTGGGCCACGCACGCTTTCGGAAGACTGTGTTGTACCACGCTAAGCGTTTTGACATCGTCGACCTGGTCAGGATCAGAAGGCTGCATCTGGTCGGCAGGGTCATCGCATCGCACCCTCCTTCTGCCCTGCGTGCGCTCGATTATTTGCGCGTGTGCGCTGGTACGTGGGCGCGCGCTCTCTTGCGTGATCTCGAGGATGTTCGCCCTTGTCTCTTTCCATCGCTTCGCGACTCGCTTGTCCCTCCGCCGTGGGCCCTGTTAGCCATCGCGCGTGGTGACCCGCCCAAATGGTTGGGTTGCGCGCGGCAAGCTGAACGCCGCGTCTCGCGGGAGTCTCGAGACTTTAGGCGCCGCATGATGTGGCGACGCGATATTCTCAAGGCGCGCTGTGGATCGCAACTGCCCGTCCCTTCCTCTTGTGAGCAGGTGAGAGGAGATGTGCAACATTTCTGCCCCTAGTGCCCCGCTGCTTTCACCAACCCTGCCGGATGGACTACTCACCGGGTCGAAGAGCACAAATTTGATGTGGCACAGACGGTGGCCAGCGGCAGTGCGCGCCAGTCGTGCATGACCGATTTCACATCTAGGGTTCGGCTTCTCAAGCACTTGCGACGCGGTAGCGCTACGTGCCCCAGCGTCTTGCGCGCCCACCTCTCGCCCCCCAGCGAAGAAGCGGTCGAGAGGCATAAGGCGCAGGGCAGAGAACATGCCGCGCAGATGCGGGCTGCTGGGCTGCGTTCTACAACGGCTGTCAGGAGAGCTTCCCGAGTTTGTGGGCCTGGCCTCAAAGGAGCGCCAGCCGAGATGGTCCAGCGAGTCTGGCCTACCGCGCGACAGATGCCCGTTGAAGTTCCTTCGGCCAGCGTAAGCCATGCGTTGGGCCAGGCGAAGTTCATTCACTATGGTAGTGGATGTGCGAGCCCTGGCGATTTTGATTATATTCTCCGTGGTCTGTACGGGCTCCACGTCCAAGTGTTGGCTTTCGAAATCAGAAGGGGCACCGATAGATATGTCCTTGCTGACTGGTGCCAAGCTCTGTCCCTCGAGCTCCTCAGGTCCGAGAGGGTCGTAGGGATAGTCTGTGCGCCCCCCCAGAGGCAAATGGTGGAGTGGTGAAAGACCACTACGTACTTGCCTGCACCCGTGGGGCCTGCCGACTAATCCTCCCGAGGCGGCTGCGCGTGTGCATGAGCAGAAGAGGGTGCTGCGCACATGCGTCAAGCTCATGTTTGCAGGTGTTGGCAGGAACGTCGCCTCCTTCCTCGTCCCCCCTGGTCCCCCTCCTCCTCGTGGCGCGTGACCTGCCACCCTGCCCGAAGTTTGTGAGCTTCTGTTGCAGGGATGCTCCAGCGTGTGCTGCGAGGGCGGAAGTGGTGTGGGCCACTCCCTTTGCGCATTCTCACCAACTCGTCCGTGGGTGCTGAGGCGTTGGCTAGAGTATCCGATCGGGCGGACACGCCTCGGCGCCCCATAGGCGAAGCGGAATCCCCCCCGTCTCGTCCGCTCGCTTCCGTCTTCGCTCGGGCGTTGGCGTCTTGGGTGGCGTCGGGCGACGGCGACAGTGCCTTCTGTCCCGTCGTTGCGGAGTTCGGCGCCTAGGCGCGCCGCCCTTCCCCCCTTTCTTTTGCATGTGTGTATTCGTTGCAAGTGTGGACACCACGACTCACGTCATCAGGGGAGTGCGCAGCAGCAAGAGGAGGAGGAGGAGGAGGAGGAGGAGGAGGAGGAGGAGGAGGAGGAGGAGGAGGTAGATGCTCGCCGCTGCAGTGCCCGTGGCGAATGTCTGGGCCCCGAACCGAGCCGAGCCGCGCGTGCCAGCCGCCACTCGCTTGCCAGCCGCTCGGCGAAGAGCGCAGATCGCAGGCGCCGCGGGCCGAGGCTCGCGCGGCCGGGCGGCGCGCCAGCGGGGCGAAGGCCGCGCCCGTCCCCAAAGGCCGGGCCCTCGGACGCATGGGGTCGGAGGCCGAGTGCCGAAGGGCCTCTCGGTCAGTGAAGCCATGCGTCCAGCAAGACGCGCGGGCACAGCGAAGCAGACGCGCCGAGTGCGCGCAAAATCGGGCGGCAGGCACGCCAAACGCTTGCTCACGCGGCTGACACGCGCCACACGCGCGCTGGGAGGGGAAAAAGGCGGTAAAGCATGGAGCCCTGGCTGGCGGGCAACGCCTGCTGTGCTGAGCTCGGCTGGCGTGGGCCTTTTACCTCACGGCCGCCTGTGCAGTGAGTGAATGAATCTCCTCGCCGAGGAGGTATGCCGGGAGGGGGACGCCTAAAAAGGTATGGAGGAGGAGAAGGAGGAGGGGGAGGAGGAGGAAGAAGAGGAGTAGGGGTACCGAGATGTCCTCCAAACTATGCTCGAGCCCAAATGGGGGCTCCCCCTAGTCTTTAAGCTCCAGGTCTTCTGGGCGAGGAGGAGGAGCACCAACATGTACTGCAAACTGTGCTCGAGCCCAGTTGGGGACTCCCCCTTTATCTTCCATGGTTCCGAGTCTTCTGGGCGCCATGGGTTGCGCCCATGGGTCGCGCCCTTAGGTGCCGAGCAATTCTGTGTTATACAAGTTGCGCCCATACTTACGGGATAGATTGCGTCCATATACGTTTTGGGGCCCTCGGAGGCAGCTGGAAGTATTCCCAGGAGAAGAGGGAGGACGAGGAGGTGGAGGGGCAAGATAGGTGCGCTCGCGTCATATCTGGCGTCCTACCCGTCCCTCCCATCCTGTACCATGGCGTAGATATCCTCTCTATTCGCACAGTCGGATGTCGGATCATGGCATAGCACAGTGTTGAAGATCAACGCGTAGCATGACATAGCATGGCGTGGCGACGCTCCCAAGTGGGGGGGGGCTTCTGCAGCCCCAAAAAACAACGAATCGACACCGAATGTGTAATCAGTTCCGATGGTTGTTTCGGGGGGGGGGGCATGTTCTAGATATGGAGACCTATTAGGAAGGCTCGAAGACCATGCCGTGGCATGGTACTGGACCACGATTCAGAACAAGCGGAAGCTTGGAACTGAGGCCAGAACTGTAGCAAGACCACGATTCGGAACGAGCGGAAGCGCGAAAATGAGGCCAGCGCTGCAGCGGGAGCACGATTCAAAAATGAGGCCAGCGCTGCAGTGGGAACAACATTTTCAAACAAAACCCAAACGAAAACCCGATTCCCGGGAATCCCGTGTAAAAAACAGTACGCGGAAGGGGGTCGGATATCTTCCGGACGTCATCAGGGGAGAGAGGAGAGTAGTATTCATATTGTGTACTTGTAGAGGAGGCAGCTAGGTGCGCTCGTGCCAATTCTGGCATCTTACCCCTCCCGCCCATCCTTTCCCAGTGTGCTGACTGTTCTCTATCAGCCGACGGGTGTCACAGCGGACCTGGGCCCCACGAGTGAACCAACGATTATACACAATCAGGAAGGGGAGCTGTGGACTTTGGAGGAGGAGGAGGAGGAGGAAGTGAACAGGAGGCAGAGGAGGAGGAGGAGGAGGAGGAGGAGGAGGAGGAGGAGGAGGAATAGGAGGAGGAGGAGGCGGGAGGAGGAGGAGGACCAGCAGCAGCAGCAGGAGTAACTTGAGCGGGAGGACCAGGTGAAGGCGAAGGAGGGGAAGGAGGGCAACAACGACGAGAAAGGTATCGGATCAAGAAATGTGGCCTGCGCTGGGGCGAGAGCGCCGCTCTGAACGACGGGAGACAAGCGCCGATCCCTGAAAGAGGCCAACGCTGCAGCGGGACACACACCTTTGAAATATCATAAATGTCCCGATCGAGACGAAGAATATGACAACATGAACTTTTGAAGCCCTGTCCGTGCCAAGAAAATGCGGGGGGGGAAGGCCCCGCTCGAACATAATCCAGGGAGAGAGGGACACGGGACACGTATTTATCCATATGGAGTAAGTGTACCGTGGGGAAAAGGAGAGGAGCATGAGGAGGAGGAGGAGCAGGGAAAGGAGGAGTAGGATGAGGAGGAGGAGAAGGAATGCCGAGCACGTCCAGCCCTGGCCGCACATCGCCGCCACGAGGGAGCCCACCCGGCCCGCGACGAATACGCCTGCGGCTGGGGGGGGGGGGGCGTCCAGGACTGAGGAGGGGAGGGGCAAGGGGAGAGACGGGAGTAGGACATACAATTTCAAATTTCTCACGTTTCTGGTTCTTGTTGAACCTTCGGGGGGGGCTCTCGCGGCGGCCCACAAGGGGAACCACCCCACGGGGACCAGACGGCCTCCTGGGAACGTCGTCGTCGTCGTCGTCGTCGTCGTCGTCGCCGTCGCCGTCGCCGTCGTCGTCGTCGTCGCCGTCGTCGTCGTCGTCGTCGCCGTCGCCGTCGTCGTCGCCGTCGTCGTCGTCGCCGTCGTCGCCGTCGTCGTCGTCGCCGCCGTCGTCGTCGTCGTCGTCGTCGTCGTCGTCGTCGCCGTCGTCGTCGTCGCCGTCGTC
>CAUYUJ010016316.1:733329-784306 GCA_963575745.1 Prorocentrum cordatum | reverse complement strand
GTCGTCGTCGCCGTCGTCGCTGTCGTCGTCGTCGTCGTCGTCGTCGTCGTCGTCGTCGTCGTCGCCGTCGTCGTCGTCGTCGTCGTCGTCGTCGCCGTCGTCGTCGTCGTCGCCGCCGTCGTCATCGTCGTCGTCGTCCCCCCCAATGTGGCCTACGCTGCGCACCACCGTCGCGGGGCCCTCGGGGCCCGGCGGCGCCCCGCGCCACGCCACGGGGAGCGGGGGCCCGCCGCCGCCTGCCGCAGCGGCAGCCACGGGCTGGCGCCCCCGCGGCCGCAGCTCCGCCAGCAGGGCGCCGGCGCGGCCCCGCTGGAGCGCGGCGCCCGGCAGCGCCAGGCCGCCGCAGCGCGCGGCGAGCGCGGCCAGCAGGAGGGCGAGGCCTGTCGGCTTTGCAGGCGGGGTGGAGGAGGGAGGGGCTGGGAGAGACGGAGGTGGGGCGAGGGGGGAGAGACGGAGGTGGGGCGGGGGGGAATGGAGGTGGGGCGGGAGGGGGGAGGGGGAGGGAGGGGGAGGCGGGGAGGAGAGGTACCGGATAGCTCGGCGCGGCTCGGCGACGAATCCGAACATGCAGATCACCTCGTGTACGTTTCTAACTTATGGGAGAGGCACGCTCGAATTTCGCAATGACCACCTCTTGCGCAGAGCCCTGGACAGGAAACGGAAACGCTGGTGGGTGAAAAGCCCCCGTGTCGTCGAGACTCATGTCAACCCATGCGGACTGTGCAAGCAACGCCGCGTCGTCCGCACACATTCAGTCGGTGCATGGATCCTGCGGGTCGTCCAGGACGCCTCCGAAGAACTGCACGATCAGCCAATTGATTCCGACAACAAGCATACATAAACTTCCATCGCAGCTGTGAGTAGGAAGGCGCTGTTAGGGGGGAAAAGGGCAAGGAGCCTCGCCCACCCAAGTGCCCGCAGGATAGAGACGACGGCGATGAGGTTTTCCTCCAGGGGAGCAGTCTCCAGGACAGAGCCAGTCAATGCCCGATCCGAGACGGCGATAGGTGGGGGAAATATGGAAAGAGGCCGAGTACACACAACCTCCTCCTGTTTTGTTTCGTACAGCCGCTGGTGCATGTTGGACGCGTGCTATAAACAACATGCTGTTAATACATTATGACGCCATCCAATTCAGAAGGGTATGTATTTTGTGTAATCGCACGGCAAGGACAGCTGCCGAGGCACTCCCGACTAAACAGTACAAACTGCAAGCACCAAGAGGGGGAGGGAGGGGCAGACAGGAATGACCACGCCCACGCGGCACATGTCAGGCGCTGTAAGATGACGTCCGATATACAGTCCTACGTTGTGGACTCACATTGAACATACTTTGAGATATTGCACGCAACGCTCTTCCACAAGCCAACAAGCCCTCTGGGCGTAAGTGGTTTAACTAACATTTTCTTCTCTCTACCACAAACCCTCCTTCCCCTGCGCGGCGGAAGGGTTTATCACTGTTCCCCTAGGCGACCGGCAGACAACCAGGAACAATGCCGAACGTATGCTCCCCACCCCCTTACCATTCCTGACAAACAACAATACCAAAAATACTATGTCTCCACATTCAGAGCCTGCGCAACCAACCCGATGCGGGTCCCCTCCACCATCCCCGTCGAAAAACATGGCAAAGTACACTTTGAGGCAAAGTAGTGAATCATGTTCGTGAGGCCCGCGGGCACTCTGTACTGTTTGTTGGGAAGGGGCGGCGGGGGAGTCAGCATATTGCCTGCTGCGCGCACGGCCATCATCCCTGCCAACAAAAACATTGCAACATGCACCCCGCGGCTAAATTTGGATCGTGCGCGGCCACGAAGCGATCACTATCAGGTGGTTTTTGAAATGGGCGGCGGGGGTGATAGCGCATGGCCTGCTATGTGCAGGCCCACCAGGCACCATGATGGGCATTGGTTTCGACAAGGATGGTGGGGGCCGACATGTTTGCCGATGATGTGTGCCGTCACGCGCGCGGGCGCACCTGACACACTCTGCACGTGCCCCGAGCGTGGTGCACCTGGAGCGGCTGGGGTATGCGGCACACCGACAACAAGAGAACAGCGGGAGGTGAGACTAGCCGGGGCGGGCCGCGCGGCGCTCGCTGGTGGGGATGCGCGAAGTGTCAATAATTGCCGTTTGGCCCAAGAATGGGGCTGGCGAGTTTCCAGCGCCCCTTGGGCGGGGGGCGCACGAGGCCGAGATGTGGTCGAGAGCGCACGGTTCCGATGGGGACTGGCGACAAGCGCCGAGAGCCGGCCCAGCGCCAGTGACCCAACCCTGAGACCCCAGGACGTCCATTTTTGGAGTGGGAACACCACGCGCTCCACAGCAAAACCATCGAAACCCAGGAAACCCAGGGCACCCTGGAGGCAAGCACAATTGTCCTTGGCATGGGTTTCCACTATAGTCTGTTAACTTGCTGCAAACGTTCAAGGCGAATATTCTCGGCGCTCAGGCGAGAGCCACATTTTGCAAACGACCCCCCCCTTCATCCTTGAAGGGGAGCTGCTGCACACTTTTTGGACGAGTGGGTGTCGTCTTCAAAAGGTGTTTCTCCCCTTTGCGCCTTGCACATTAATCTTGCAGGTTTGCAGCCGTTTCGCTGGTGTGGATGGGGCTGTTTTCAAAATGTGGCCTTCGCCGTCGCGCAGCGCACATCCACCTTTACCACGTACCAATTTCACGAATGGTAAGGGAGGGGGTTGATTTCAAAATGTGGTTCACGCCTCACCGCGGCGCACATTCGCCTCAACGGCTTCACGGATGTAGGGGGTGTAGCTTTCAAAACGTGGCTCATGCCTTCGTGCCGCGCACACGTTTTGCTACCGGGTCAGAGATTTAAGGTGGACTCGCTTTCAAAATGAGGCTATCGGTGAGTGCCGCGCACGTTGGCGTTGAAAATTGCACTAGCTTCACGGATAACGGGCGGATCCTTTTCAAAGCGAGGGTTTGGCCTGGGCGCCGCGACCATTCGTTTTCAAAAACTTGCAACGCCTTCAAAGATTGAGCACCAGCCGCTGCAAGGGTTCTCGCCTCAGCGCCGCGCGAATATTTCCCTGCGCAACGCTTAGCAGAATGGAGGACTCTTCATTTTCACAATGGAGTTCTCGCCAGAGACAGCGTTCAGTTCAGACGACCCGAAGCTTCAACGCACATAGCGCTGCACAAATCCTTGGCTGCTCTTGCTCAAAGTAGAGCCGTCGTTGGATACGCTTTCGCAGCTCATGACCACAAGTGTAAACGTGTGCAGCATTCAATCGAATGGGGGCAGAAGGGGCCTTCCTTTTCGAGAGGGGAATTTCTCTGGACACCTCGTTACACTACACCTACCCATGCTTCGCCCCGCTCGCCATTACGCGCGAGAGCAGTGCAAGGCAGTCTCGTTTCAGGGCGGAGCCCCCGCCATTCTGGCGGGCCCACGCGTGTTGTTCTTTGAAGGAGGGCACCCCCTGTGGTTAAGAGGAGGATTTGTATGGAGCGTATGAGGAGGGGACTTGGGACTGAAGGGGTGTATGGCAGCATCGCCTATGCATCTTTGGTCTACGGTGGTCTGCCTCCTCTTCCTCCTCCTCCTCCTCCTCCTCCTCCTTTTCCTCCCCTTCCTCCTCCCTGCAAAACGCGCTCCGCCTATGGCCAGCGCCAGCAGGCACGCGTCGGAGACCACGGCACTCCTGGGACATACATGCTTTCGGGCGCGCCCGCGGCGTCGGTGGCGCGCTCGCCAACAGAGGAGGCGGGAAGAGAAGGCCTATGTTCTACAACAATTCGTCGAACATTTCTGATCGAAGCGGAGACCCCCCGCCCCATCCCCGCTCCAACGACTCCCACCAGGTCTCTGAGCGTAGGTGGTTTCGCGAGCTCCTTCTGCTGAGTCCTTTCACGAGGGGCGCGTCACTGCTTTATCTTAAGAAACATACCCCTCTGTGACTCGGCCGGACACAAACCAGGGTCAATGCAAACCACCCCCCACCATCCTGGCCAACAAGAAAATAATTTCGACGGTCGGACCCCGCATGAAAAACTGTTTCGACTGAGTCTGACTGAATCGGGGTGTGCGTGTGTCTGGATACGAGTGAGTCTGAGTATGAGTGGGGCTGCGCAGAAGGAAATCTGAGTGGAATAACTCTACGCGTCAAGCTTTTGAGTCTGAGTGAGCCTGGATAGAATTGAGCCTCAGCGAATAGACGTCTGGTTGTGAGCGCGTGCCAGCGAGTGAGTCTGAATGCGAATCATTGTGTACGAACGCGTCAGAATGCGAATAAGTCTGAGCGTGAGTGAACCGGAGTGTGCGTGAGTCCGAGTAGAAGTGAGTCTGAGTATGAGTGAGGCTGAGTATAGGTAAATCCGCGCGGGGACAAATCTACGTATGAGTCTGTCTGAGCACGAGTGAGTCTGGGTATGAGTGAGCCTGAGTGAGAGGGAACTTGATTGGGATGGTGAAGGAGCGAGTGAGTCTGAGTGAGAATGGTTTTGTGTATGAGCGCGTCTGAGCGTGAGTGAGTCTGATCGCGAGTAAATAAGAGTGTGAGTGCGAGTATGAGCGAGTAACGGGTGGGTACAAGGCTTCGAGTGGCCCCGCTCGGATTCGATCATGGAGATGTGGGCCCCATAAGGAGATGGCCCCCGCTCTAGACTTCCTCGCGATGCACCCACAGGCGAAGCTTTCGCTCGAGACGTCCTTCACATTCAAGCCTCGCGAAACCAAGAGTGGCGACGGCTGAAGGTTCTGGATGACCTCCTCGAATTGGTAACATGATCTGCGGGCCCTATAAGGAGAGGGATCCCTCTTGAGACTCCCCCGCGAATCGTTCACAGACGAGGCTCCCGTTCGAGACTCCCTCCAGATTCGAGCTTGAGGAGCTCAAAAGTGACGTCAATCACAGTTTCTGGATGGCCCCTCAAACAAATAATATGATCTGCGCGCCCCATGAAAAAGAATGCTCCCGCTCGATATTTTAGCGCGGTTCATTCACACATGCTCCCGCTCGAGACCTTGTCAACAATCCGGCCTCACAGGCCCAACCGTGACGACAGCTACAGGTTTCGGTTGATCCCCTCGGACTGGAAACATGATCTGCGGCCGCTCGAGACGTCCTCGCGGTTAACAAACAAAGCTCCCACTCGGACCATCCCCCAAATTCAAGCATGAAGAACCCAAGCCTGACGACCCCTGCTTGTTCTGGACCCCGCCCGGGTTATTTACATGATCTGCGGGCCCCATCAAAACGGCTCTTTCACATAAAGCGCGGGCGCGGTAGCAAGAGACTTCTTGCGGCTCCCTCACACGCCCCATCAAAACGCCCCATGATCCGCTCGAGACTTCTTGCGGCTCTCTCACATGAAGCGCGGGCGCGGTCGCAAGAAACCCTCGCAAGAAACCCACCCCTGAAAACCCGCGCGTGCGGTGCAACTGAGAGGAGACCCGGCACACTCCGAACGCAGCAGCTCATTCAACACCCGCGGGAAGTCACCACGCATCGCGCGGAGCGAAGAAACCCAGAGTACCCTAACGAAAAATAGATGGTTTCTTGATGCGCGCCCCCACTGTACAAGGCTCCCGCTCGGAACTTTCTGAGCACTGGAGACCCACGAGCCCGAAAGTGACGACAGTTCAAGGTTCTGGGCGACCCCCCTCAAAGTGATCACGCATTTCGTGGCCCCCGAAAAGGAAGAGGGTTCCCTCTCGAAGCGACCCGTTCACAAACGAGGCTTCCGATCGACACCTGCTCAGGATGCGAGCCTAGCGCGCCCACAAGCGACGACGACGAAACGTTCTGGATGACCCCCTCGAATTAACAATATGCTCCGCGGGCCCCGAGAACGAGAGGGCTTCCGCTCGAGACTTCTTCAAGCTTCACTCACAGACGGGGCTCCCGCTCGAGTCTTCCTGCGGATGTGTGCACGAGCGTGTGGGATGATGATGTTGCTGGTGAAGATACTGCGGCTGATGATGATAATGATGATGATGATGATGATGATGATGATGGTGATGATGATGATGATGGTGGTGGCTGTGTCGATGGTGACGGTGTGATGGGAACTGACCGATGATGGTGATGATATTGTTGCCAATGGTGGTAATGATGATGACGACGACCACGATGACGATGACGATGGCGATTATGATGATGATGATGATGGTGATGATGATGGCGACAACAATGGTGACGATGATGATGGTGCTTATGATGGTGATGGTGGCGTTATGCAAAAGGGGGTAGTGAGGATTGCGCGGGGGCACCAGACCAAAGCACAAACCACACCGATGGTCCGGGAACACTTCAGCATTCACGTTGCGGCAAAATCTGGTTCACGTTGGGGCGCCATGCGATCACATTACGTATATTTGTTTCCCACCATTCAAGCGTTGGGTTGTGGCTTTGAGCAAAGCACTGCGGTCGCGACGTCATCCTCCCGCCTTTTTCTAAATTCGGCCACGCCGTCTCTGGGAGGCTGCGAGCTGCGAGACTGTCGCCACGTTCGAGGATTACTGTAAGGGTCCAGCTGAACGACGTCCTGCGCGGCAGCAGACTACACACCTGGGGGCTGCGATCTGAAACGCGACCGCCACTTCTCGGGGACTGCACCAAAGGGGTGTCGCTAAGTGACGTCGCGCGCAAGCCCAGGCTCGACCTCGCCATCCCTAGGGGGGGGGGGGACGAACTTGCGAAACTGTCGCCATTTTCGATATTTGCTGGGGGGTCCAGCTGGGGGACCTCCTTCACGGCATTAGATTCGACCTCGTCACCCCAGGAAGGCTGCGAATTCCGAAACGGTCGCCGAACTCGAATGTTGCTTGGGGGGGCCCGGCCGGGTGACGTCCTACGCACATTTGGCATCGACCTCGCCATCCCTGGGGGGGGTCGCCCCTCGAAGCTGCCGGCACTTTCGCAGGCTGCCGGGGGTGTCCAACTGAACGGTGGTCACCCAAACTCAGGACTAGACCTCGCCGTCCCCGGGTGGGAGAACACATGGGGGTGCGATTTGCGTTTCCGTCGCCACTTTTGAAGCCCGCTAGGGGACCCAGCTGAGTGACGACGTCCTACGCAGACTCAAGCTAAACCTCGGCACCCCTCCCTCTTCGGGGGGGCTGCTGAACAATGAAAATGTCCTTGCGTTCGGGGGCTGTTTGGAGGGTCCATCTGGCCGACGTCCTACGCAAACTCATGTTAAACCTCATCATCCGTGGGTGGCTGCGGGCTGCGAGACTGCCGATACGAGGGCTGCTGGGGGGCCCAGCGGAATGGCGCGCTAGGAAGATTCACGCTCGACCTCGCCATCCTTGGAGGGGGTGCTGTGGACTGCGAAACCGTCGCCACTTTCGAAGATTGCTGGGGGGTCCAGCTGAGTGACGCGCTGCGCAGATTCTGACTGTACCTCGCGTTTCCTGGGATGGTTGCGAAATGCGAAACCGTCGCCACTCTCAAAAACAGCTGGGGGCCCAGCGTAGCGACGTCCTACGCGGACTCAGGTTCGCTTTGATTTCCTTTTCCCGCGGGCCGCCCGAAGACTTGGCGGCGCTCCTGCGGGCGTTCAGCTCCCGAGCCACAAGGTGCAGGAAGTAAGCAGGGACGCTGGCGGGCGAGCTCGGCCTCGCTCGCTTCTTGCACTTGTTCTGAAGAACTGGTCCTCTGAGGCGCCACAGCGAGATCTAACGGACCGCGTTGCTTGTCCAGCGCGCCACTGAAAAATCCTCATCCTGCCTCTTTCGTTGTCGTCCTCTTCCTCTTTCCACCGTCTCATTGTTGCTGTCGCGTTAACTATTCGGCCTCTCTTTCGTCCTTTTCCTGCCCCTCGTTCCCATCCCCAATTCCCCATCGAACCTGGGGTCTCAATCCTTGTCCTTGTGTTGCTGCCCTGTGAGTCGTGCAACTAGATTGCAGAACCAATGACACATGCTGTGTTCTCATCAGCCATACTCTTATGGACCAGCTCACCTTGTCCCTTCATGCAGATGGACGAGGTACGTCTCAGGATAATTTGGCAAGGACGGCAAGGGTGCCAGCATTTTGCCTGATGCGTGCAGGCCGAACGTTTCTGCCCCCCTAGCAAACAAATGCACGTGCTGGCTCAATAGTTCACCATGCGCGGGCGCCCCTCGACCAATGTGCATTGTTGCATTGTGATTTGTCTGGGCTGGTGGGGGTGTCCAACATATTTTATGGTGTGCGGGCGTACCACCAATTTCAAACACCAATGTAATATGCTTGCGGGGAAATGCGCGCCCCATACACCGTGCTGACAACCCCGTCGCCTCTTGATCGAACATGGTCGGGATCCCACACGTTTCCCGATGGCTGTTGCCACGTGAACTTTGAAACTTGGCACGCTCATCGTGCGCCGCGCGCTTAGCGCGGGTGAAGCACACAGCGCATCCGGCGAATGTGGAACCCGCGGCGCATCTGGTGCACCTGGCACGCGCAGCATACCTCGCGAGCGTCACGCGCATGGCGTCAGTTGTGGTGTCCACTGGCTACCAATTCAACAGCGACCGTTGCCAATGCTGAGACGCAGGTGCTCCTTCTGTAGCGGGAGGGGAGGTGGGAGTGAGCGAGACTGCCGTTTCGGGGAGAGGCTTAAAACCCCTCCTTGCCCCCCTCCCCCCCCGGGGTCTGGACCGAAGGTTTTGCGAGCGGTCAGAGCATCCAAAATCGCCGCCTTCAATCTGGTTCAATGTAGCCCAGGATGGCTCAGTATAGCGCCCCCCGTGCCTTCCAAAACGCCCTAACACCGATTCAAGACGGCCCAAGATGGCAACGGAACCTGCCAAGGACGTCCCCGAGAAGCCAACAACCTTCCACAACCCCAAAAAAGAAGCAAGGTATTGTTCCGTCTGGCCTTTGATAGAAAACCCCCCAAACAGAACATACACCTAATTTCTAAGAGGTCCGCGCTGACTTCTTGGATCGGCTCTCTGAGGTCCCACCAGCAGGACCAGGTATGGCGCTCTGGGCGTACGCGGTAGGACGGGAAGGGGAGGGAGGGGACACTCATAGAATTCACCAAAAGCCACACGAACCCTGCATGGTACGTGCAGCTCAGGGGGCGGCGGACCGTCGCCCCATCCCACCATCATAGGGGGATCCGAAGTCCCTGGGGACGGGACGGGGTGGGCATGGGTTGGCATCAGAAGCTGGCCCACTAGCAAAAAATCAGCATAGCTTCTACGTCAGCACACAAGAGTGATCCACAGACGGATCCAAGTCATCTTCCATTCTTTGGCGTCAAACTCACGCGAAACAGCACGCTCTCCCCCTTCCTGGCGCGCGGGGCGCGCCGGGGGCGGCGCCGGAGGCGCCGCCAAGAGGGCCCCACCGCCGATCCATGGAATCCGCGCGGACCGCCGACGAAGTATGCTTATGTATTGTATGTTCTGAAAAAAACAAGATTAGCCAGCATGGGCCCAACAACATGTGTTCTAGAATTCGAGGTGGTGCAGAAGGTGTGGTGCAACCTATGTGATGCCATTTATGTGGCGCAAGATGTGATGAAATCTATGTGGTGCAATTAATTTCTGCTCACAATGAACTGTCCACTCCACTGCTCGCGCAAACATCCCACCCACCCACCCGCAACTTGGTTTGCTAAATCTCTTAAGACCGTGACGGTGGGTACCAAATGGCACTTGGCAACGACAGCGACGCCGACGACGACAGCGACAACAACGACGACACCGACAACGACTACGACGACACCGACGACGTCTCCAACGACTTCGACGACGCCGACAACGACGACGACGACACCGACGACACCGACTACGCCGACGCCGACGACGCCGACGCCGACGACGACGATGACAACGACGACGACGATGACGACGCCGACGACGACGACACCGACGACGACGACCTCAACGACGCCGACGACGACGACGACGACGGCGGCGACGACGACGACGCCGACGTCGACGACGACGAAGACGACGTTGACGCCGACGCCAACGACGACGACGAAGACGACGACGACGTCACCAACAAAGACGACGACGAGGGAGGAGGGAGGACGACGACGGCGACAACGACGACAACGACGACAACGACGAGGGAGGAGAGCGGACGGCGACGACGCGAACGACGAAGAAGAAGGATGGACGGCGACGCCGACGACGACAACGACGAGGCAGGAGGGAAGACGACGACGACAACGACGACGACGACGACGGCGACGAAATAAGAGGGACGACGACGAGACGCCGACGACGGACGACGACAACGACGACGAGGGAGGAGGAAGGACGACCACGGCGACAACGACGACGGAAACGACAACGACGCCAAAGAGGACGACGACGACGACGAACAGAGGACGACGTAGGCGACGACGACGACGACGCGGGAGGAGGGAGGACGGCGACAACGACGACGACGACGCAAGAGCGCGCTCGCACGCTTTTGTTGAAAATCCGTGTTGCGAAACCTTGTGTGTTTGTGGTTTTTCGGACACGCGATATTGAAATCCTTCCGAAACCGATGGGTTTTGAAGGATTTTGGTATACGCGCGCGACGACGCGCGCGTCTGCACTTCGTCCCATTTGTTGCAGAGGATTCTCGCGACGGCACACGCGCAAGGGCGTTCGACAGATTTCGATATGCGCGCGCGAAGCCCCTTTGGTAGCATCGTGTGAAAATCTTGAAAATACTATGGTTTTCTTAAGATTTCGCAAGAGCCCACGCGTAAGCTTTAGCAAATCAGTGTTGCGAAACCCTTTGTTTTTGTATGTGTTTTGGAAACTCGATTGCGAAATCCTTCCGACACCGAAGGCTTTCGAAGGATTTCGGCATGCGCGCGCGACGACTCGCGCGTGTGCACTTCGTCCCATGTTTTGCAAGGGAGTCGCGAACAAATCTTATGTTAGAACAACAAATGCCCCCGCGTACTGTTTTCTACAAGGGAGGGAACCTCAGGGGAACCGATACCGGCCCCCCTGGGATGATGCAAATTCATATTTAGGATGGACATGTGGTCAGAATCATACATGATTTACGTACCCGAAAGGGGGCGGATAACGCCGGGGGGGGGGGGTAGAGTCTATTGTCTTTTTAGAAAGGAGAATCTACGTGGTGTGAGCTGCGTGATGTAAGCTATGCTGTGCCAAATTTGCCATGTGGTGCAACCTATGTGATGTAAGCAATATGGTGCAATTACTGTGGTGCAATCTATGTGGTGTAAGCTATATGGAGCCCTCTATTTGGTGCAGTCGATGTGGTGCAAGATATGTAGTCCAATCTAGCTGGTGAACACTATGTGGTGCAATTCATTTCTGTTCGCAATGAATTGTCCACTCCACAGCTCGCGCAAACATCCCACCCACCCATCCGCAACTTGGTTTGCAAAATATCTTAAGACCGTGACGGTGGGTACCATATGGCCCTTGGCAACGACAGCGACGCCGACGACGACAGCGACAACGACGACGACGACGACGCCGACAACGACTACGACGACACCGACGACGTCTCCAACGACTTCGACGACGCCGACAACGACGACGACGACGACGACACCGACGACGACGACGACGACGCCGACGCCGACGACGACGACGACGACGATGACAACGACGACGACGATGACGACGCCGACGACGACGACAACGACGACACCGACGACGACGACGACGTCAACGACGCCGACAACGACGACGCCGACGCCGACGACGACGATGACAACGACGACGATGACGACGCCGACGACGACGACAACAACGATACCGACGACGACGACGACGTCAACGACGCCGACGACGACGACGACGACCACGGCGGCGACGACGACAACGCCGACGTCGACGACGACGAATACGACGACGACGCCGACGCCGACGACGAAGACGACGACGGCGTCGCCAACGAAGACGACGACGAGGGAGAAGGGAGGACGACGACGGCGACAACGACGACGACGACAACGACGAGGGAGGAGGGAGGACGGTGACGACGCGAACTACGAAGAAGGAGGAAGGACGGCGACACCGACGACGACAACGACGAGGGAGGAGGGAAGACGACGACGACGACGACGACGACGACGACGACGACGGCGACGAAATAGGAGGGACGACGACGAGACGCCGACGACGGACGACGACGACGACGAGGGAGGAGGAGGAAGTACGACCACGGCGACAACGACGACGGAAACGACCACGACGCCAAAGAGGACGACGACGACGAACACTAGAAAAGACAGAGGACGACGTAGGCGCCGACGACGACGACGACGCGGGAGGAGGGAGGACGGCGACGACGACGACGACGCAAGAGCGCGCGCGCACGCTTTTGTTGAAAATCCGTGTTGCGAAACCTTGTGTTTTTGTAGGCTTTTTGGACACACGATGTTGAAATCCTTCCGAAGCCGATGGGTTTTGAAGGATTTCGGCATACGCGCGCGACGACGCGCGCGTGTGCACTTCGTCCCATTTTTTGCAGAGGATTCTCGCGACGGCACATGCGCAAGGGCGTTCGACAGATTTCGGCATGCGCGCGCGCGAAGCCCGTTTGGTAGCATCTGGTGGAAATGTTGAAAATCCCATGGTTTTCTTAAGATTTCGCAAGGTCACGCGTAAGCTGTTTTAGCAAATCAGCCTGTGTTTCTGTATGTGTTTTGGAAGCTCGATTGCGAAATCCTTCCGACACCGAAGGTTTTTGAAGGATTTCGGCATGCGCGCGCGACGACGCGCGCGTGTGCACTTCGTGCCATGTTTTGCAAGGGATTCGCAAAACAAGTCTTACGTTAAACAAACAATTTGTTTTTCACAAAAAGGAACCTCAGGGGAACCGATACCCGCCCCCCTGGGACAGTGAAATTCATATTTAGGATGGACATGTGGTCAGAATCATACATGATTTACATACCCGAAAGGGGAACGGATAACGCCGGGGGGGTTGAGTCTACTACACTTTTAGAAAGGAGAATATATATGGTGAAATGTTGCGTCCTCGGCAACGACGAGGCGGCGACGCTGGCCACATAGCCGCCAGACCGCCGCGCAGGCCAAGACGGCGAGCGGCGACGAGGCGGCGAGCAGTGAAGTGGACAACTCAGTGCGAACAGAAATCAATTGCACTACATATATTGCACCACATCGGCTGCGCAAAATAGCATTCACCAAACATATTGCACCACGTCGGTTGCAAAACATATATTCAAAGCATCGACTGCACAGCATATATGGTACTACATAGATTGCACGACATCTATTGCTCAACAAATATTGCAACACGCAGAGTCGACACAGCATATAATGCACCACAGATGGTGCACCCCATAAATGGTTCGCCAGAGGCTGCTCAACCAATATTGCACAACATAGAGCACACTACATATGTTGCGCACGAGAAAGGTTGCTCAGGGTAGCTTGCTTCACAAAGAAAGCACCGCATATACTGCACAACATGCAATGCATCACATATGATGCACCACACATATTGCTCCACGAAGGTTGCACAACTTTTGTGCACCATTGGCTGCACCATGTATATATACATATATATACCGTGTCGCCGTATACTTCGCAACGCCGATTGCTCCAGATCTATTGTCCTACCTAGATGTTAGAACGTATACTGCTAGGAGCACACTCTGTGGGGGACGCTCTGGCTAACATATCTTACAGTTGTGAGAGAGAAAAAACAAACACAGAGTGTGAGAGAGAGAAAAAACAACAAAACACGATGACCGCAGACGAGTCTGGGGCGGGAGGCGCAGGGGGAGGCGGCTATCCGACCCCAGTGGGCGTCCGGGTGCACAGGCAGAGCCCAGCCGCTGCGCAGGCCCCGCCCACTGTGGCAAGCGGCGCGCCCGCGGGCAGCTCCGCTTCCGCGCCCCGCGGCCACCTCTCGCGCCCGGCCCCGTCGCCCTCGGGGGTGCGTCCGATCGGCTCGGGGGGGGGGGTAAGGGCGGATGCATAGACGGGGGGGAGAGGGGCGGGACAAGGGCTGAGGGATCGAAGGGAGGGGAGAGAGAGTGAGAGAGAGGTGAGAGGAGGCCGAGGTATAGAAGGGAGGGCGGGAGAGAAGGGAGAGGGGGAGGAGGCCGTACGTAAGGGGGAGAGGGGGCGAGAGTCAGTCACCTCGCTCACCCGCCCCCGTGCTCTCAACGCTGCTTGCCTGCTTCGTGCGCTTCCTCGCCCCTTGACCGCCGCGCACCCCCCTCTTCATGCTCTCCTGTCCCTCCTTGCTTCGCGGTCTCTCTCTCTCTCTCTTTCCTTCTCGGCTCGCCCGTCGCCACTCCCCCCACGTCTCCCGCGGCGGTCTGCTCTCCCGCGGGCGCGGCACGTCATGCTCTAGAACGGGGTGCGACTTCTCGACTTCACGGGGCTGCGCAGGGAGGGAAAGCTGCACATGGCGGGAGGGATGGGCAAGGGGAAGGCAGAGGCGGGGAGGGGTACGCTGACGAAAAACATCCCGTGTCTCGATGTGGGCCCCCCGCTCTACTTTTTCCTCCTCTGATGCCCTCCAGCCATCGTGCCACAATCCGCCATCGTACCACCTCGCATGTTGAGGCGTGGAAGAATGCAAAGAAAGGTATGTATGGTGGGGGCCATTTGAATGAAAACAAGGGGTCCTCCACTCCTTACCAGCAGACTCCTGTGTGCATCGCCCCGTCTTTCCGAGGCCACTTCCCTCGTGGCCGCTCGTGCACTTCTAATATGTGGCAGCCAATGCCTACACCGCGATTCCACGCGTGCCCGCTCAACGATGGTGCACTTCCCGCATGGCAGATAGTGCTGAATCCCCCTGCCAGACATGCCCGCTCGAGGATGATGCACTTGCTGCATGGCAGCGAGAGCCTAAACCCTCATTCCACACGCGCCCGCTCGAGGATTGTGCACCTTCCACGTAGCAGCTAACTCCTAGACCCCCCATCCCACGCACATCCGCTCGGGGATCGTGCACCTCCCGCGCTCCCAGGCGCTGCTCCAGAGCGCTGCAAGGTCTTCCAAGCCACGATCCCTCTTTGAAAACGATGGATGCGCGCCCCGAGCATACAAGACGGCCCGTGCAGGCAACCAAGGACACCAGGCTGGCCTAATATTAGGCGGGGCGAACAGGGCCATCCAGAAGGTGGGCCGTCGAAAGGGTGCATGGAACGGCTTTCGGGGAGGCGTTCCAAGATTTCTGGAACGCCTTTCCGCCCAGCGTTCGGAGCAGTTCGGTCGCCTCGGCCCACGGCCCGCTACCGCGTCGACATGGAGACACCTCGAAGCGGGATCAGGCCGCACGAGTGAAGCCAAATTGTCTGCGAGGGGCAGCCTTGGAATTGCTGTTCTGCCACCCTCTCTCCTTCTCGTCCTAGGTGTGCCCGTCGACCGCCGCGCCCTTTCTGTGGCGCCGAAGTGGCCACTTCGCCTGGTCTGCCCCGTGCACGCTCCCGTGCTGGCCCTCCCCCTGCCTCCGCCCACCGCGCAGCCCCTTGCCCCCTCCGCCGCCACCTCCCCTTTTCTCCCTTCACTCCCCTTTTCGCCCCGCGTCGTCGTCGTCGTCGTCGTCGTCGTCGTCGTCGCCCCGCGTCCCACACCAGTGTCGTTCAGCGCCTCACTGATGCTAGCCCGCTACTTACATCTGCCAACCGCGCCCATTTTCTCTCGCACTCTGCCTCCCTCATCCCTCCCCCCCCCCTCCCCCTCCCTTCCCCCAGCTCCCCTGTCCTATTTCGCCTTCCCCCGTCCCCTTCCCCTTCCCTCCCTCCATTTGCCCCTTTCTTCCAACCTCGTGCTCTCCCGCCCCCACCCCTCCCCATTCCCTCCGCCGCCAGCCCTTCCCGAACGCTGTTCCGGGAAGGCGCGCAGCCCTTCCCGAACGCTGTTCCGCGGAGGCCGAATGCAGGCCCCAAGTGGGCCATCCGTCCGGCTGATGCTCCGAGGCCCCAAGTGGGCCATCCACCCGGCTCCTGGAGGCCGCCCCCCCCGAGGCCCCAAGTGGGCCATCCATCCGGCTCATGCACGCCCCCGACCCTCGCACGCCCTGCGCGCAACCCCCTCGCCGCCCCCAGGCCCCAAGTGGGCCATCCACCCGGCTCATGGAACATCACACCGGGGCACCCAGTACCCCTGCACTGGTCCAGGGCCCCAAGTGGGCCATCCGTCCGGCTGATGCTCCGAGGCCCCAAGTGGGCCATCCACCCGGCTCATGGAACCCCTTCCCAGAGCTCCCTCGGAAAGGCGTTCCGCGCCTCGGGGGAAGGGTACTCGCGCGCCTGGCCGCCTTGGCTCCCGCGACCCAGGGCGCCCTTGCACCGATCCCAAACCACCCCGCCTCTCCCTCCCCTTCTCCTGCTCCCATGCCTCCCTCCATCCCTCCCTCCCGCCAGCATTCCTGCCCTCTCGCCCCGCACCTCGTCGTCCCTTTTCTCCCTTTTCGCCCCGCGTCGTCGTCGTCCTCCTCCTCCTCCTCCTCCTCCTCCTCACATGTCCTCATCCTTCCGCCCCCCCTCCTTCCTCCTCCATCATCCTCCGCAATCCTGCTCCCGCCCTCCTCCCTCATCGTCCTCCATGCTCATCCTTATGAACCTCCTTTTCCTCCTCCTCCCTCATTCATCCCATTATCACCTCTCCCTCCTCCTCCTTCTCCTCCTTCTCCTCCTCCTCCCCTCCTCCTCCCCCTTTTTTTGACAACCCAACGTCGAGGCGAGTGCACCGCGTCTAGAAGGGCAGCAGTACAGGTGTGGAGGACACTGAGAAAACATGAAGGGAGAAGAGATCGAAAGCCAGTGGGACCATTAAATACGCAAGAGAAGTGGAGACAGTCGAGAGGGCCCAGGGCTGTCTAGCTGGCAGGAGCTGATTCCAGCAAAGATGGTTGAGGGACGAGGTGAAAGTGGACGGCCGAGCCATCCGCAATCCCAGCTGTGATTTCTCGCACCACCGCGCTTCCATCCACCCGATGAACGGCCCACTTGTTCATCCACCCCCTGGATGGCCCAGTTCGCCCCCTCCAATAATATGCCTCGAAGACGGCACAGGAGGGCCCCGAGGCGGCCGAATATTCACCCAAGACGGCCCAAGCTGCCCCTAAGAGGACCCAAAGTGACTACAAGAAGACCTCCAACAGGTTCCGAAGAAGCCAGCATCATTGATTTCCCTTGGGTTTTTGACTGGTGTTGACATTCTCGCCTCTTCGGGCTGCCGTCAGCTCAAAACGGCCCAAGAGGACTCCACGATGGCCCAAGAGGCATCCCAAACGGCCGCAAGGCGCCCCAAGAGGGCCTCCTGTGGGACCCAAGACGGCATTAGAAAGCCCTTCCACGGCCCTTCGACGGCGCCAAGAACGGCCCAACGACGGCCCCCAGACATCCACATCACGGCAAAAAGGCGCAAAGACGGCCAAGAGAGCCCCAAGCCGGCGCACGACAGCCACCAGACAGCCCAAGAGGGCCCCAAGGACCCCCAAGACTGCCTCACAGCAGGCCAAGACAACCCCCAGACGGCCCATACGAGTTCCACTGTCTCGTCATCGTCGTCGTCATCATCACCAACATCATCATCACCATCAACATCACCATCACCACCACCATCACCATCACCATCATCATCATCATCACCATCACCATCGCCATCACCATCACCGTTACCATCATCATCAACATCATCATCGTCATCATCATCAACATCATTATCAGTACCATTATCGGAATCACCATAAGCATCATCGACATCACCACCAACATCATAATTAATGAACACGGTAAGCACGCCCATCATTATATTCTTAGTCTTCATCATCCGCATGATCATCGCCATCATCATCGCCATAATCATCATCAACATCACCAACACCATCTGAATCATCACAATCAACGTGATCGTCGTCCTCATCGTCGTTGTCGTCGTCATCGTTATCGTCGTTATCATCGTCATCACGAACAGCATCATCGCAACCACCATCACTCGCATCCTCATCCTCATCATCGTCCTCATTCCCATCATCTGCATCATCCTCATCACCGCTCTCCAAGACCTGGAGACACGAAGTGTCCCGAGTGACGGCCTCCCGTGCCCCCTTTCCCCCCATGCTCCCTCTCTTCATAGGCCCCATACAAAGTTCATTTCCATTGAAGGGACTGCCTCGCTGGAAGGCAACCGTTTGAAGGTCCTGACGCGTGCCGAAACATTGTTCCCGGAATTTCAACGCCACGTATCAAACTGAGTGCAGCGTCTTAACGGTCCAATATCGTACCAGGACGCCCTGTTTGGGACTTCGACACAGGAAATCAACATAACTATTGCGCCCGCATAATCCTGAATCCTTCCAGCACACCATCACTGGTACGGTGATCATGGGAATCCGTGAAACGTTTGCAAGTTCGAAAAACGACTGCGCGCGGAGCTCAGGCGATAACCACATTTTGAAAACGACCCGCCCTCACCCCGTAAAGCTCTGGCGAACTTTCAACAGACGGACGCGCGCGGCGCTGATGCGAGAGCCAAATATTGAAAACGGCCCGCCCTCAATCCGTGAAACTCCTGCGTTCTTTGAGAAAAACGCATGTGCGCGGCGCTAAGCGAAAATCGCATCTTGAAAACCACCCGCCCACAATCCGCGAAACTCTTGCAACTGTTTAAAAAGAATGTGCGCATCGCTAAGGCGAGAGCTACATTTTGAAAACGACCCGCCCTCAATCCGTGAAATCCCTGCAATTTTTTCCAAAAAACGAACGCTCGCGGCGCCAAGGCCAGAGCCACATTTTGAAAACGGCCCGCCCTCAATTCGTGAAGCTCTCGCCTTTTTTTTACCAAAAAAAAAAAAGAATGCGCGCGGCGCTGAGGCGAGAGCCATATTTTGAAAACCGCCCGCCCTCAATCCGTGAAGCTCTTGCAGATTTCTGAAACGAATGCGCGCGGCGCTTGGGCGAGAGCCACATCTTGAAAGCGTCCCGCCCTCCATCTGCGAAGCTGGTGTCACTCTTTAAGCGTCGGATGCATTAGCGGTGAGGAAATCTCAAGCGAAGCGCCGGGCCCGCCCTAAAAACTGGCCTCGGGGAGGTGCGACCGGGAGGAGCTATCCACGAGGAGAAGAAAGGAATGGATGAAGAGGAGGAGGAAGAATAATAAGAAAACAATAAGAAGCATAAACACGCCGAGGCGGACCGTGCCCGACGCCGCGCGCGGCCTGGGCGGGAGCCCGAAGGAGCTCGAAAACGTGGAAGCCGAGCGATAGGAGGACGCCGTCGGAGACCGCGTTGAGGAGCGGTGCCCAGACTCCTCCCAGCCCTACGGAGCCGGCCGCCCGCGCGCGCGGCGCCTGCAGCTCGATGCCCGACTCCTGGAGCGCGTCGATGAACGAGACGAGCCTCTCCATGTGCTCGTCCGTGGCACGGCTGATCGCGACCGGCGGCGCACCGTGAGCCATTAAGCGCCCGACGAGGTACTGCCGCCGTGAACTCGCAGCGGGCCTCGGCAAGCCACTGGCCCAGGAGTCATCCTCGAACGCGGGCACGGGCGCCGCTGCCACCCCAGCGGCCGCGCCCTTTCCCGTGGTTCTCTCCTGGTCCATGCTGTCGCTGGCGGCGGCGCCGTGCTGGCCGTCCCGCACCCCGCCCTTCTGGCCGCCACTGCCGCGGGAGCGCCGCCGCCGCCGAGGGGCAGCCGCGGCCACCGCGGGGGGCACCGCAGGCGACGCGGGAGGGGAAGGCCTGGCCAGCAAGGCCGCTGCCGCGCGCATCATGCCCTTGGCCGCCCTCTGCAAGCGCAAAGGCTCGCGGAGCTCAGGGCAGCCCGTTGCCGGCCCACCAGCCGAATGGGCCGCGCGGAGCGCACCGCACGTCACCTCGAGCGCCGAAGTGCGGGCAACTTTCGTCGCCAACATCGGACACGTTGCGGCCGACCCGAGGGCGCCTGCGAAGCGAGCCTGAGCCAAAACAGCTAGGAGGAAGAGGAGGAGGAGGAGGAGGAGGAGGAGGAGAAGGAGGAGGAGGAGGAGGAGGATGACGAGGGGGAGGGAGGAGGAGGAGGAGGAGGAGGAGGAGGAGGAGGAGGAGGAGGAGGAGGAGGAGGAGGAGGAGGAGGAGGAGCCCTGACAAAGCGTATCCAGCTTCTGGATGCGCGGCCCCACTGCAAGGGGGAGGGGGGGCAGCAGAAGGGGGCAGGCAGACGCCAATCTTCGAGTCGACGCCTCGCTCTCTTTGTCTCTCTCGCTCTCTCTCTCTCTCTCTCTCTTTCTCTCTCTCTCTCTGTCTCTTTCTCTCTCTCTCTATTCCCCCCGTCAACCCTTTCCTCCCACTCCCACCCTTTCCGTCCCTCTCCTTCAACCTCCACCCCACTCCTTCCTCCCTCCCATGGTTTCCCTCTCGCCCGCCATATGCTCGCATGGTCCTTATTTGTTTGTTCGATCGTCTGTTCATCTTTTTTTTTTTTTTTTTTTTTTTTCTCTCTCTCTCTCTCTCTATCTGCCTGTGAGTCCGCCGACCCTGTCGGCGTGTGTGAGGGGCTTCTCCGTTCGACTCGTCGTCTCCGTCGTCTTCGTTCTCCCCCTCCCAGGGCTCTCCTCCTCAAGCGCGCTATCCAAAGCGAAATTAAACGACGTCGTAGTGGAGTCGAAGGGAAGCCCCTTCCCTTTGATCCCTTCCCCGCAGGGGGGGGGGAGGGGGGGGGGCCCGGGGCAGATACGACGCCCGCCGGGGCGCACTTTCCTCGAGCGGGCACGCACGGGATGCACTTCCTCCTCCTCCTGGTCCTCCTCCTCCTCCTCCTCCTTTTCCTCCTCCTCCTCCTCCTCCCTCCTCCTTCTCCTCCTCCTCCTCCTCCTCCTCCTCCTCCTCCTCCTCCTCCCGCAGAGGCGTCCTGGGAGCGGGCCCCGAGTCAAAATACCACCCCCCTAGGGCGCATTTTCCTCGAGCGGGCACGCCCGAGATGCACTTCTTCCTCTTCCGGGAGCACGTCCCAAGTCAGAATATCACACTCCCAGGGCGCACTTTCTTCGAACGGGCACACAAAGGATGCACTTCCTCCTCCTCCTCCTCCTCCTCCTCCTCCTCTTCCTCCTCCTCCTCCTCCTCCTCCTCCTCCTTTTCCTCCTCCTCCTCCTCCTCCTCCTCCTCCTCCTCTCCTCCTCCTCCTCCTCCTCCTCCTCCTCCTCCTCATCCTCCGCTCCCTCCCCCCACTCCCAGCCCTTTCGATCGGGGTCGGCGGCACCGGCCGTCAGGCCTCTCCAATATGTCTGTCGGTCCGCATGCCTTCCTATAGTTTTTTTGTTGTCTCTCTCTCTCTCTCGCGCGCTGTGTCGACGTCGATACCCTGATGCTGCAGGGGCACCGCCAATCTCCCGCTGGAGCTACGGGGATCCCTGACTTCGAGGGCTCGACGGCGATGGCTCCAGCAGGGCAGGAGGAAGGAGGGGTACCAGAACTGACTGACTGACCGCCTTGCCGCACGATGGGCGCTCAGCCCAAGGACGGCGAAAATAACGATAAGACACGAATAGCGAACGACCGGCCCGAAGCGAGGGCTAAACGAACCAACGGGAACAGCCGCCGCGCGCGTGCCAAGGAGCAAGTCCAAGCAATGTGTGGCGCAATTGACGGCGGAGCCAGGGCATGCAGAACATCGACCAACCGAGAAAGATTCAAAGCATCGGCCAGCGCGAGAAAAGGACCCACCCGTGCAAAAAAGGAGCGACTCTTCTCTGCCAGGGGCCAACCAGGCCGCGTACTCCTTAGCAGCTCGAA
Source organism: Prorocentrum cordatum (assembly GCA_963575745.1). Classification (NCBI taxonomy): domain Eukaryota; class Dinophyceae; order Prorocentrales; family Prorocentraceae; genus Prorocentrum; species Prorocentrum cordatum. Next base: position 762,643 of record CAUYUJ010016316.1, on the reverse strand, counting down.
GGTCTGCACATTCGCTACACACAAATACGCAGATACAAGAGAGCCCGCAAAAGGGCGCCAGAGCGTCAGCGTCCTCGTCGCCGCCGCCATCGTCGTAGTTCTCCTTCAGGTTCGGCGGCACCGGCCGTAAGGCTTATGTCAGGCATGTCATCCTACAGCTAAACATAATAGAAACACAATCATACATCGTCAGGATCAAAAACAGGAAAATATCGTCAGGAGACTATGTTTGCACTATTCTTGGATATTCCTCCTGTAGAAGGACATGCACGACTTGACGTTCCACCGCGGGGATCGTTCCACCGTTCCACCTTGAACGATCGGCCGTTTCCGAGTCGTCGGGCCGCTGAACATCAACCAATTCTGGGTCGCTGGCGGCGTTCAACATTGAACGCTGGCGGCGGGGCCACTGCCACTCGACACGATACGAAGCTACTTACCGTACCCCCCCCCCTTCTGATGGGAGGGCATGGGAGAGTTCCAGAAAGGACCCGCACCTTTCCCCCCCAACAAAAAAAAACTCTCTGATGGGGGATTCTGGGAGGGAAAAACCCGAACCCCCTGTGGGGGGGGGTTGGGACGGCTGGTTTCCAGCGGGGTTCGGGAAACTGCCACGCCCGATGGATCATCTACAAGAGACCCCGGGCGCAGAGCCATGAGAAAGGCACCCATCAAGGGACTGGCCCGCGTTGCAGCCGCCGTGCGGCCTCAAGAGAAGCGGTGCCCGAGGATGCAGTCAATGAGCAGAGCTGGTTACCGATGATTGTTGCCAGAACCCCCGCAGGCACCGATATAGAGAACGAGGCAAAAGCATACACATAAACTGTTGGAGGTCCGTGCGGAGCGCGCCAGGGTGCGCGAGCGCAGTACCAAGAACTCCGTGAGAAACTCTAGATTGTGTGTATGCGTTCTTTCTCCCTCGAGGGCAACCGAGCGAAGCACTTAAGACCCACCCTGGTTCATCGCTAGCACCGAAACGAAGATGAATAATCCGTGGGGGCGGGTTCACCGAAGAGATATTTCAGCGGCGTGCCAAGCTGCAACGAATAAATTAGTGCTGCCCCCACACCTCCGACCGTAGCTACTCCTCCTTTTCCTGCCCTCGACCATAATGATTGCCTCCCCCTTTGACAGCAAGTTCTTGGGAGCCTCCATCGTTCCCACTCTTTCTCCTCGCCACCCCTAGTCGTAGCAGTGGAAGTAGTGGTAGTAGTAGTAGTAGTAGTAGTAGTAGTAGTCGTAGTAGTAGTAGTAGTAGTAGTAGTAGTAGTAGTAGTAGTAGTAGTAGTAGTAGTAGTAGTAGTAGTAGTAGTAGTAGTAAGTAGTATGTAGTAAGTCGTAGTAGTAGTAGTAGTAGTAGTAGTAGTAGTAGTAGTAGTAGTAGTAGTAGTAGTAGTAGTAGTAGTAGTTAGTAGTAGTAGCAGCAGCAGCAGCAGCAGCAGCAACAGTAGTAGTAGTAGTAGTAGTAGTAGTAATAGTAGTAGTAGCAGTACTAGCAGTAGCCGTAGTAGAGGCAGTAGTAGTAGTAGTAGTAGTAGTAGTAGTAGTAGTAGTAGTAGTAGTAGTAGTAGTAGTGGTAGTAGTAGTAGTAGCAGTAGTAGTCGTAGTATCCGCAGCAGTGGTAGTAGTCCTCGTAGTAGTAGTAGTAGTAGGAGTAGTAAAGGCAGTCGTAGTAGTAGTAGTAGTAGTAGTAGTAGTAGTAGTAGTCGTAGTAGTAGTAGTCGTCGTCGTAGCAGTAAGAAGAATACTAGTACTAGCAACAATCGTGATAGTAAAAGTACGAGTAGTCGTAGTAGTAGTCGTAGTAGTAGTAATAGTAATAATAATAGTCGTGGTGGTGGCAGCGGTAGTGGTAGTCGTACTGATGGGAATAGTAGTAACACTAATCGTAGTAGTCGTCGTCGTCGAAGTACTAGTCGCAGTAGCAGCAACCGTATTCGTAGTAGCAGTCGCCGTAGCCATAGTAACCGCAATAATTACAATGAGCGGAGCAGTCGCCGTAGTAGTAGTAGTAGCAGTCGCCGTGGTGGTAGAAGTGGTAGTAGTCATAGCGCAAGTCGCAAACATAATAATAATAGCAGCGGTACTAAGCAAGAGTCCTAGTCGCACGAAAACTAAAAAAGTAGTCGTAATCGTGATGGTAGTAGAAGTAGTAGTAGCCGTACTCGTATTAGTAGTACTAATCATACAGATCGCAACAGTTGTCACAAGTTTCGTTGGTAGAAGTAGCGGTAGTAGTGGTAGTAGTCCGAATCGTGACAACAGAACAAGAATAAGTGAAAGTAATCGTATGTCGTAGTAGTAGTGAAGGTAAGAGGCGAAAGTAATCGTGGTAGTAGTAGTAAGTAGTAGTAGTAGTAGTAGTAGTAGTAGTAGTAGTAGTAGTAGTAGTAATAGTAGTAGTAGTGAAAGTAATAGTAAGTCGTAGCCGTAGCAGTAATAGTAGTCGTGCAAAAAAGGGAAAAATATAATGATAATCGTCGTCGTAGTCGTGATTTCGCAGTCGCAGTGGTAGTAGTAGCAGTAGTAGTCGTGGTGGTAGTCGTAGTAGTAGTCGTCGTCGTTGTAGTAGTAGTAGTAGTAGTGGCAGTGGTAGTGGTAGTAGTAGTCGTAGTAGTGGTAGTAGTAGTGGTAGTAGTAGTACTAGTAGTAGTAGTAGTAGTAGTAGTAGTAGTAGTAGTAGTAGTAATAGTAGTAGTAGTAGTCGTAGTAGTTATAATAGTAGTAGTAGTAGTAGTAGTAGTGGTAGTAGTACTAGTAGTAGTTATATTAGTAGTTATAACACCAGTAGTAATAATAGTAGTTGTAGTTATACTAGTAGTATTTATAATAGTAGTAGTAGTAGTTATAAAGTTACAATAGTATTAAGAGTAAAAATAGTAGTAGTAGTAGTAGTAGTAGTAGTAGTAGTAGTAGTAGTAGTAGTAGTAGTCATAGTAGCAGTAGTGGCAGTAGTAGAACAAGTAGTAGTAGTAGTAGTAGTAGTAGTAGTAGTAGTAGTAGTGGTGGAAATAGTAGTAGTAGTAGTAGTAGTAGTAGTAGTAGTAGTAGTAAGAGTAGTATGAGACATGGAAGCAGTACTAGTAGTAGTCGTAGCAGTAGTAGAATAATAATAGTAGCCGTCGTCGTAGCAGTACTAGCTGTAGAAGTAGTAGTCGTAGCAGTAGCAGTCGCAGTAGAAGTAGTGGCAGTAGAGGTAGTTTTCTTCATCGTAGTACTACAAGTAGTGGTGGTAATAATAGTAGTAGTCGCTGTTGAATTGTAGCAGCAGTAGCAGTCGTAGAACTAGTAGTACGAGCATTAGTACGGAGTTCTTGTAATAGTGGTCGTAATAGTAGTCGTCGTCGTCGTAATAGTAATAGTAGTAGTAGTAGTAGTAGTAGTAGTAGTAGTAGTAGTAGTAGTCGTAGTAGTAGTAGTAGTAGTAGTAGTAGTAGTAGCAGTAGCAGTAGCAGTAGCAGTAGCAGTAGTAGTAGTAGTAGTAGTAGTAGTAGTAGTAGTAGTAGTAGTTGTAGTAGTAGTAGCAGTAGCAGTAGTAGTAGCAGTAGTAGTAGTGGTAGTAGTAGCAGTAGGAATCGCAACACTAATATTAGTTCTCATAGTAACCGCATGCATAGTAGTAGCAGTAGTAGTAGTAGTAGCAGCAACAGTAGCAGTTGTAGCACGAATAGTAGCAGTAGTGGTAATATTATTAGTAGTAGTCGCAGTAGAAGAGACACAAAACATACTCCGACGGAAGAACCCCACATAAGAATCCTCTGGGCGAATCTGGAAAAAGCCATCACCGTCGCCCTCGTGGTTGGTGAGGCGTCCTGGCTGTCTCTTCTGCGTATATTTCCTCTCGCCTTGGCGCGGGCCCCCCTTCCACTCCTTACGTTGTCCCCATCCTCGCCCCCCTGTTTGTTCCGCGCCCCGCCACCTCCTCCCCTTCCTGTTGCATGAGCGCGCATGTCGATGTTCCTCGGCGCCGTCGCCGCCACGGCCAGCACAGGCGCGTTCTCTACTGGTCACGTCGCGCAGCCGTTGGGACAACCCCGCGGGCCAGGCTGTCGGGACAACCCCGCGAGCCGTTGGCGCGCAAGACCAAGCCGTTGGGACAACCCCGCGGGCTTCGAGCGAGGCGCAGCCGCGCTCAGGCGGAAGGCAGCACGAAGCCCAGCTCTGCCGCGAGCTGCTTCGCCTCCGCCCTGGACAAAACCGCTCTCTTGTCGAACTCCAGGAGCGCCTTCCGCAGGGACGCCGGCGGCCCGCACTCCAGGAACTCTCGCGGCGGCGGCCGCAGGATCAGCATGTTCCGCATGCACGTGGCGCGGGAGAACATGACGTAGAGGTGCAGCCACCACTGCTCGTCCGACATGCCCGTGCGGCCAGCGTCCTCGTCTCTCGCGCAGTCGATGGTGACGCCCTTGCGCAGCGTCTGGCCCTGCGACAGCGTGGAGGTCAGGTAGGGCGCGTGCGTCAGGGTGAACCCCGAGCGGCGCACGCTGTGCGCCCCCGAGCTCTGCCATGTGAGCTCCCTTTCGCTGGGCCTGAACATCAGCAAGCTCCGCGCCCGCGCCTCGGCCTGGCCGTCGTCGTCGGCGCCGTCGGCGCCCTGTCGCAGCACCTCGGCGACCTCCTGGTAGATCGGAGACTCCTTGAAGCCGTGCACCTGCAGCCAGATTCCCTGCGGTAGGAAGCGGGGGCGAAAGAGCTGGCCTGCCGAGCACTCCTCGTAGCGCTGCTCGCCCTCGTGGTGGAACTCGAAGGACACGATGGTGGCCCGCTGCTCCTGCACGAGCCCCAACTTCTTCTTCAGCTCCCCCTGCGCTGCCGTGAACCGCACCTCCATGCCGACGTGGGCCGGCAAAACGCCGTGGATGTCCCCCGTCTTGTGCATGTTCGGGACGTTCAGGAGGCGCCGACCCGCGTCGGGCTCGCCCTGAATCGCGCCGCACTCGTCAACGGCCTGCAGGAAAACAAGGGGCACGCCCAGACGCCGAGCGTCGCGACGAGCGCGCGTGTTGATCCACCTCGCCAGCGTCTCCCAGTATATGCCCATGCCGTAGCCGAGCCGAAAGTTCTCGCGCTGGTGCCGAGGGCCCAGGACGCCCTGGCTGTCCGTGGCCAACGTCTTCTCCCAGGCGGACCAGACCTCAGGTGGGAAGGGCGTGCCCTCGCGCATGCAGCCCAGGAACGTGATCAGAGGGTCCCCGGGCTCGCAGCGCTTCGCGCCCTTCAGCTCGAAGACGCAGGGGATCTGAGAGAAGACCTTGATGGCGTGCTGGATCTCCACCGTCGGCGGGTCCGCGTACCTGTACGACTCGTCGTCGTCCAGGCGCTCGTTCACGTCCGTCAGGAGGCCAATGCTGCCGGTGGGCTTCAGCTGCAGGAAATCGCCGAGGTGCAACGCGGTGGGCACGCGCCCGAAGTGGTGGCGTGGCCGCTGGTAGTGCGACTCCTGCACGTCGTGCGTGTCACTGCGTCCGCGGCAGGCGCGAAGGTCCAGCGCGTTGTACAGCGCGGCTGCCACCATGCTTATCTCCTCGATGGCAAGAACGCGGACGTGCCCCCACAACCACTTCAGCCTCTTCTGCATGCCCCCTGGCCGCAGCTTCGCGTTGGTGTACTTCTGAACTCGCATGGCACAGGCATTGTGCAGCGTTCTGGCTTTGACAGTCTCGGTGGAGATGTTCTTCGCCTGCGCGTTCGAGAAAGCCACGGCCATCATGCTGGCCCTGTCCGGCGCCGGCGAGGGCCGCACGTATTCCACCACTGGGAAGACGACCTTCTGCACGACGTGCGTCTTCCCCGAGCCGCCCTGGCCCAGCAGGAGCAAGTGCGTCACCTTTCTCTCGCTCCAGGGCTTCTTCTGCACGTCGTCCTCCCAGGCTTCGTCGCAGGCCTTGGCGAACTTGGCGACGAAGAGCGTCTGGTCCTGCGTGAGTCTCTGGTCCTCCGGCAAATTAGCGACCAGTTGGGCGATATACGCGCTGGGCGTGGAGTGCACGCTTCGGTCGAAACTTGCCGCAGAGGGGTCGGTGCCCAGGCCGCCGGCGCTCTCGGCCGCGCCGTCGTCGACGCCCGCGCCATCCTCGTCGCCAGTGCTCTGGAGGCGGTCGTCCTGCAGCTTCGCCCAGGATAGTCTCTCCTCGCGCGCCGCAGTCACCAGCGGTCGGTACCCGGCCGCGGGCGCAGGAGCGGTCGCGGCGTCCGCTGGCGCGGGCGCGCCCACGTCCTCGCGGGCCGCCTCGGACATGCACGGGAGCGCCAGGAGCTCCTTGGCCAGCTTCGTGAGACGCTTGCGGTGCGCGAAGTTCAGCACGTCCGCCATGTCCTGCTCCCCGTCGATGCCCCACGTCGGGACCGGCTGGTAGTGCAAGTGCTCTCGGACCCCCTTTGGAGGCGCGCCCGGGTGCTCTACGCCCTCGCCCGCCTCGGCGCCCTCGTCTTCGCCGGCGCCTCCACCGGTGGTCGCCTTGAGGTGCGCGCAAGCACGTGCCAGTGGATACGTGCCAGGGGCACGACCCAGAGGAAGCGCACAAGGGTGCGTCCCAGTGGATACGTGCGGGGGCACGACCCAGAGGAAGCGCACAGGGGTGCGTCCCAGTGGATGCGTGCCGGGAATAACGTTCTGGGAACACGACGAACACGAAGTGGCCTACAGTTGGCTCCTCGCAATTCACTCAGAGACGAGGCTCCCGCCTGAGACTTCCTCCAAATTCAAGCCTGAGGAGCCCAAAAACTTTCTTGTTGCGTCCAAAATGTGGCCTGGGAACTGCGTTCTGGCAGCGCGAGAACCCAAAATTGACGACAGTTACAAGTTTTGGATGACCCGCTCGGATTACCAACATGATCTGCGGGCCCCATAGGGAGGGGGCTCCCGCCTGAGACTTCCTCGCAGTTCACTCACAGACGAGGCTCCCGCCTGAGACTTCCTCCATATTCAGGCTTGAGGAGCCCAAAAGTGACGACAGTTACAGGGTTCCGATGACCCGCTCGGATTACCAACATGATCTGCGGGCCCCATAGGGAGGGGGCTCCCGCCTGAGACTTCCTCACAATTCACTCAGAGACGAGGCTCCCGCCTGAGACTTCCTCCAAATTCAGGCTTGAGCCCAAAAGTGACGACAGTTACAGGTTCCGATGACCCGCTCGGATTACCAACATGATCTGCGGGCCCCATAGGGAGGGGGCTCCCGCCTGAGCCTTCCTCAGAATTCACTCACAGACGAGGCTCCCGCCTGAGACTTCCTCCAAATTCAGGCTTGAGGAGCCCAAAAGTAACGACAGTTACAGGTTTCCGATGACCCGCTCGGATTACCAACGTGATCTGCGGGCCCCATAGGGAGGGAGCTCCCGCCTGAGACTTCCTCCGAATTCACTCACAGACGAGGCTCCCGCCTGAGACTTCCTCCATTTTCAGGCTTGACGAGCCCAAAAGTGACGAAAGTTTCAGGTTTCCGATGGCCCGCTCGGATTACCAACATGATCTGCGGGCCCCATAGGGAGGGGGCTCCCGCCTGAGACTTCCTCACAATTTACTCAACGATGATGAGGATGAGGATGATGAGTGGTGGTGAAGATGAGTGGTGAAGAGGATGATGATTGATTGTGAGTGGTGGTGGCGATGATGATGTTTGAATGAGGATGATGCCGATGCCGATGCCGATGATGATGATGATGATGATGATGATGATGATGATGATGATGATGTTCGTGAGCGTGTGAGAGAGTGCGAGTGATGATGATGATGAGTATGTGAGTGACTAAGCATGTGAGAGAGCATCATCGATGATGCTGATGAGGTTGATGATGAGAGAGTGTGAGTGAGTGTGAGTGGGTGTGTGTGTGTGTTCCTGTTCCTGCGCGGGGTGTCCAGAGAAAACAAGAACCCCACTTTGGATGTGGGGAAATACAAGTAGTAGCACAAGTAGTGGTAGTACTCGTCGTAGCCGTAATAGTAGTCGTAGCAGTAGTCTTAGTAGTAGTAGTAGTAGCAGCAGCAGCAGCAGCAGCTGTAGTAGGGGCCTAGGGGCTCCAAGGGCCAGTGGGCGCCAATGGCCAGGGTAACGCTTCAGCATGCTGGCTGCGTTATCGCTTCGCTGAAGGGGGGGGGTTCTGAACTGCTTCCCACGGCTTGGAGGGGCCTCGCATAATGTCAGCATCCCCCGCTTCCACACTGCCTCCTCCTCCGCCTACTCCCCCCCCCGCGCGAGGCCTGCCGATCCTCGTCCGTTCTCCTCCTCCTCCTCCTCCTTCTCCGCCTTCGCCTTCCCAATAAGTAAGACAGAGCCAGGACGAGGACAAAGTCGGAAGATGATAAGTCGAGAACCTCTGAGACCTGGCGGCTCTGGAAGATGCATCGGGCGCCGCGGTCTTCTCAAAGCGTTCCGGAACGCTCTCAAAATGGATTTATCCTCGTCATAGGCCCGCCCGACCCCACCTCCTCCTCCTCCGTCCTCCTCCTTCCCCGTGGTCCCCTGCCCCCCCACGAGGCCTGCCCATGCTTCGGGCGCGCCGCGCGGGCCGGGGCGTCTCTCCCCCTCCCCCCCCCCCCCTCCGCTCGGGCCGCGAGAGGGGCCGCGGTCGGCTGTGCGCGCGCACGGGGTCGCCAGGCCCACGGAAGGGAACCCTGGGCGCCTGAACCCCGTTAGTGGGCCCAGCTTCCAAGTGTCACCACCCTGGAGGGCACGGTGCCCCCAATGCATGCCGGAGCATGCCAAAGCATGTTAGATAATTGCAATGCATGCCAAAGCATGCCAATCTCAGGGAAGGGAATGAGGGGAGGGGAGAGAGAGAATGGAGGGGGGACCAGGCTGACCAAGTAATGCAGCCGACGAGCGGAAGCACGGGCCATCTCATGGGCGAGAGGAGGGGTCCTCCCTCCTCCTCCTCCTCCTCCTCCCTCCTCCTGCCTCCCTCCTTCCTGATCCTCCCGCATCCCTCCCTCCTCCCGCCCTCCTCCTTCCTCCTCCTCCTCCTCCTCCGAGAGGGCACCTTACATACCAATGTGGGCGAAGGCGACCCCGTTTCCTTCAGTCGCTCACTTGGGTTTGCCCAAACACTCCACAATCTCTTAGAATTTAGCTCTGGGTGCTGGGCCTCTGTACTACAAAGCGCTTGTGAGACGAGTGCGGGAGGGGAGAATGAGAACGACCAGGGTGACGGAGGATTGTACAGAAATCGTGCTGAGGCGTTTCCTCGATTACGGTCCGCTTCGGGCCCGACAAATTAAACTCACGAGGAGAAGCTTGCCAGGATCGACTCTGGGAAGGAACGGGAGATAGATTGAGAGTGGATTTCTGTCGATGGGGAAAAACATGCAAAACAGTAGGTCGACGCTTCGACAGCCCTATTGAGCCTCTTGAAGCCTCCGCGAGGATCTCCGATTAACTCTGAGGAACCTTGGAAGCCTTTGGGTGGTAAGGGGGAGAACGGAGGGGCGGGGGGGTGGACGGATGGGGGGAAGGGGGAAGGGGGTAATCACAATACAGTGGCGGATAATTTGAACAAATCCCTGTCACCGAGAGTCACGGTGGCGGCGGTTTTGTTGTGTATGTTCTTGGACGGCTGAATTAAGAAAGCGGAAATCAACAAAAATGTACACCGTCTGAACTCTGGGGGTAATACCGTAGGAAACCTAGCCAGACGGCGCAAGCGGAGCACATGAACACCCAAAACTGCGAGCCCAGCGTCAAACACAAATCAAACGTTGCATAAATGCGCATATGACTCCCTCAACGTTCCTGCGCATCGGCGATGCATCGGCGACGTCGGCGATGCATCGGCGATGAATGTTCGACGTCGGAATGGAGAAACCAGGCTCCGCATCGAACCGCATCGCCGATGCATCGGCGATACGGCGCGGTCCTCCGACCCCATCGGGGAGACGTAAGACTCGGGTCGGGGGGATTCGGGGTGGCCTGTCGGGACCGCCACGAAAATCACGAGACCTGGTGTGAAATGTGATGCGAACCCCCGCGACAAATATTCAACGAAAACCGGATCGCCGAAATCCAGGACGGGCCCGCAAGAAAGCGCCTGCAAAACCGAGAGTTCTGGTCAACTCGAATCTCACGTGTCCCCGAAACCTGAATCCCTGCATCAACCCACAGGAGTCGCCACCCACTCCCCCGAACCAGCTTCTCGTCCTGAGTCCGTTTTTGACGGCCCACGGGCCACAGAGTCCGAAAACTATGAACAACCTCTAATTCCCGTTGCAATCATCCCACGAAAACTGGACCGCCAAAGCCGACGACAGACCCTTCAACAAACGTCGGCAAACCCGAGTCGGTGAACTCGAGTCTTACGTCTCCCCGACATGTGCGCGGGCGAATGGGAGCCACCGCATGTGTTGAACAAATATGGCGGGCGTGAAATCTGAGATATATCATGGCCCCGGCCATAATATCCGCACACGCACACCGCACACACACACACACACCACACTCGCACACACACACACACACCACACAGACGCACAGAGACAAACTAACAAGCAGACGCACACGCACACACACACACAAAAAGACGCACCGAGACACAACCACGGATACGCACAAAGACACAGAGACACATGTACACAACTGCACACACGCAAACGCACAGACGTACAAACTGACTCCTGGGGCCCCACGCTGCCAGTCCGCCGACTGGCCACGCCTCCCGGGCGCGCCCCGGGCGCGCCTGGGGCAACGCGGCCGTGGCGCGGATCGCTGTGCGGCGTCCAGCCGCGATGAAACGGCCCCGCTGTGCTTTTGGGGCCCCGGCCGTCTTGCGCCGGCGCGACCGCGGGAAGCTCGGAAGGCTGCGCGTGCCGGCCGGGCGCGAACGCACACGCCGGGCACGGGCCAGGGGACGGGGAAGGGGGGGGAGGGGAAGAGGGGGAGGAGGGAGGGAGGAGGGAGGAGAGAGGGAGGCGGAGGGAGAAGGGGGGGAGGGCAATAGGAGGAGGAGGAGCAGGGAGGGAGGGGGGAGGGAGGGAGGAGGGAGGGGGAGGAGGGAGGCAGGAGGACAGCACAAGGATCTTCGGCCAAAACAAAGCCACGCCTCCTAGAGGGCGGCTGGGGTGCGGGGTTGCCAGCATTGGCCGCTGTTGACGGTTCCTGGGGGCTTCCGGTGGCCCTTTTTCACCGAAGCCGCAGACGCAGACGCAGACGCAGACACAGACAAAGACACAGACGCAGACCCAGAAACAGACGCAGAGACAGACACAGACACAAACTCACACAGACACAGATACAGACACAGAGACGAAGATAAAGACAGAGACAGACATGGACACAAACGCAGACGCAGACGCAGAGGCAGACACAATCACAGACACAGACACAGCCACACACAAAGACACAGACACAGACACAGCCGCAGCCGCAGCCGCAGAGGTATACACCGACTCAAACGCAGACACACACACAGGCACAGGCACAGGCACAGGCACAGACACAGACACAGACACAGACGCAAACGCAGACACAGACGCAGACGCAGAGGCAGACACAGACGCAGAGGCAGTCACAGACACACACACACAGACACACACACCACACACACACACCACACACATAGTCCTCGCGCCCCTCCACTGACCCAGCGTTGCGACAAAATTCACCATGGCGAAAAGTAACGACCTCTGCCCGAAAGACTACAGACCCGATCTCTCTGCGGCATCTCCTAAGGCCCTCGGGCTCGAAACCGGGCGAACACTCATGGGGAGCCCTGGACTCCTTCCCCAGCAAAGGTCTCGACCCCTGCCACGGGATCAACGCCTTCATCCCGGATTTCCGCGCTAATGTTAAGTCGGGCCTGTCCCTCTACAGGGGGAATATTCAAAAAAGAAAAAATAAGCAGGGAACTATTTTTTTGATTTATGTTGCATCTGTTGAATATTTTTGGCATATTTTTTTCTTCCAAAATTCCCCTGTAGGCTGATGCTCGAGCCACGACGGGCCCGTCGGAACGCGTCGACAGACCGCGCTCCGACAGGCACCGCAGGGGCGCGGGCCCTGGAGGAGAGCCCGCGGCGCGCCCGCCCGGGACCATCTCTGGCCGTCGACCGCAAGGCAGGTGCGCAGGCCTCGCGGCGACGGTGCCGCCGCACCCGGAGGGGGCGGGCACGCCTGGCGGTGCAGCACTGCAGCACGAAGGAGTCACAGGCGGACTTCACCGGACAGGACACGCGAGGGGACACGAGACCCTTCCGAGGGCCACAGCGCCACAGGAGTGCGAGAAGGCACGTGTCGCGAGACACAGGGCGCGAGGGCACCCTTGATCTGGCAGAGTCGACCTCCTAATCCGGGCCGGCTGTATGCACGATCCCGGGAGAGGCGCCCCCCCCAAGATGGGGTGTGCCGCCCATACACCCCGGGTGGGGTTGTCAAGCGATGGCGACGACGATGACGACGATGGCGAAGGCAACGACGACGACGGCGGCGGCAACGACGACGACGAAGACGATGACGACGGCGACGGCGACGGCGACGGCGACGGCGACGACGACGGCGACGGCGACGGCGACCGACGACGACGGCGATGGCGATGGCGACAGCGACGGCGGCGACGAAGACGACTGCGAACTCGAGTCTTCACGTTTCCCCAGCGTCTAGTCGGACTCCACTCTGAGATCGGCGACTCTCAAGGGTGTGGCTTGCAGAAGGTGTGGTTTGCAACCAGCACCCTAGGGAGCACCATGGGGGGCGGGCGAGGACCTTCACAGAGCTCTCCGTCGCGCCCCAGGGAGCCCCGACGAATGCAATGTGGTGCCCCCCAAGCCCGAACGACCCAAATCGCAAACCACACCCCCGCATAACTCGGGCGAGGCCTGACCGACCCCTAGCAAACCATCACCCTCCATGACGCCAACCTCGCTTTTCAAGATCTCCCCCTGCAGCATACACACGTGTTGGGTCGAGGCGAAGGGGACGTCGCAGAAGGGGATGGGTTGCTAGGGCTCGGTTGGGCTACCCCTGAATAACACACCCTGTGCCTCGCCACCGCTCGGACGCCCATTCCTCGTGCGTGTTCCGACGTATCGCGTGCATGTTCGGGCAAAATGATGCAACATGCTCCTCGCTGGTCCCCGCCGGAGAAAACTGTGCACGTCCGAGCGATACCAAGTTGTCGTCGCCGATGGTAGAGGCCTCCTAAATGGGGTCGGCGTAGATGGGGTCGGAGAATCGCGCCGCACCGCCAATGCGTCGCTGAAGCATCGGCGATGCGGCGGTGATGCACTGGCGATGCATCGCCGACGCCGGCGATGCATCGGCAACGTCGACGTGAAACAAATCGGGCTCCACGTCGAGCTGCATCGCCGATGCATCGACAATACGGCGCGATCCTCCGACCCCACCTACTCCGACCCGATGGGAAGCGGCCTAGAGAGGAGGAGGAGGAGGAGGAGGAGGAGGAGGAGGAGGAGGAGGAGGAGGAGGAGGAGGAGGAGGAGAAAAGGAGGAGAAAAGGAGGAGGAGGAGAAAAGGAGGAGGAGGACGAGGAGAGGAGGAGGAGGAGGAGAAAAGGAGGAGGACGAAAAGGAGGAGGACGAGGAGGAGGAGAAAAGGAGGAGGAGGAGGAGGAGAAAAGGAGGAGGAGGAGGAGGCCTAGAGCTGGGAGGCCTCGACGTGCCGAGGCGTGGCGCGCGGCGGGCGCGGGCGGAGGCAGAGGGGGGGGGGCCTCGGCCCGGGGCCGCGGGCGGGTGCCGCGGCCTCGCGGAGCCGTGGGCGCCGCGGGCGCCCCTCGGCGCGGCCTGCGCGCCGCTCGCGCGGGGTGTCCGGCGGGGATCTCGGCAGCTGCTTTATAGCTATCTATTGTTTGTCGGTTTCGTTCTCCCGCCAGCCGCCCTGTGGTGTTGAGTCCTCGTTTCGAAGAGACAGCGCCCCGCATTTCTTCCTCCCCCCTCTCCTCCTCTCCCGCCCGTTTCGGCACACACCCCACACGCTCCGGGGCCCCATAGGGAGCTGCACCGAAGGCCCCAGAGACAGCGCCCGCATGGCACCACGGCACCCGTTTCGGCATACCCCTCACACACGCTTCGGGGCCCTATAGGAAGCTGCACCGAAGGCCCCAGAGGAGGCGCCCGCATGGCACTACCGCACCCGTTTCGGCACACCCCTCACACGTTTCGTGGCCCCATAGGGAGCTGCACCTAAAGGCCCAATGGCGACGCCCGCATGGCACCACCGCGCCCGTTTCGGCACACCCCTCACACGTTTCGTGGACCATAAGGAGCTGCACTCAGGCTCAAGTGGTAGCGCCCGCATGGCACCACGGCGCACGTTTCGGCACACCCCTCACACGTTTCGTGGCCCCATAGGGAGCTGCACCTAAAGGCCCAATGGCGACGCCCGCATGGCACCACCGCGCCCGTTTCGGCACACCCCTCACACGTTTCGTGGACCATAAGGAGCTGCACTCAGGCTCAAGTGGTAGCGCCCGCATGGCACCACGGCGCACGTTTCGGCACACCCCTCACACGTTTCGTGGCCCCATAGGGAGCTGCACCTAAAGGCCCAATGGCGACGCCCGCATGGCACCACCGCGCCCCTTTCGGCACACCCCTCACACGTTTCGGGCCCCATGCGGAGCTCCACTGAAGAGGATACGCACCACCGCGGCATTCACAACTGCATATGCCTGGATGGCTATTGTTCTGTTCTCGCTCTCTCTCTCTCTGTCTCTCTCTCTCTCTCATTGTTTCTGTATATGTATGTGTGTCCCAGCAATCCTGTGGTGTTGGGTGCTCGTTCTGGAGAGACAGCGCCCCGCGTCTCCTCTCCTCTCTTCTCCTCATTCCTCCTCCTCCATCTCCTCCCATCCTTGCATCTGCCCTCTGCATGTCTCTGTTTCGGCGCACACACACACACACCACACGCTTCGTGGCCCCATAGGGAGCTCCACCTACGGCTAAAGAGGCTGCACCCGCATGGCACCACCGCACCCGTTTTGGCACACCCCTCACACGTTTCGTGGCCCTATAGGGAGCTGCACCGAAAGCCCCAGTGGCAACGCCCGCATGGCACCACCACGCCCGTTTCGGCACACCCCTCACACGTTTTGAGGTTCCATAGGGAGGTCCACCTAAGGCCCAAATTGCACCGCCCGCATGGCACCACCGTACACTTTTCGGTACCCCCCTCACACGTTTCGTGCCCCGTAGAGAACTCCACCGAAGGCCCCAGTGGCAGCGCCCGCATGGCACCACCACACCTGTTTCGGCACACCCCTCACACGCTTAGTTGCCCCATAGGGAGCTCCGCCTAAGGCCCCTGAGGCAACGCCCGCATGGCACCACCGCACCCGTTTGGCACCCTCCTCACGTGTTTGGTGGCCCCATAGGGAGCTCTCCACCTAAGGCCTCAGTGGCAGCGCCCGAATGGCACCACCACACCCGTTTCGGCGCACCCCTCATCCGTTTCGTGGCCTCGTAGGGAGCTCCACCGAAGGCCCCAGAGGAAGCGCCCGCATGGCACCACGGCAACCGTTTCGGCGCACCCCTAATCCGTTTCGTGGCCCCATAGGGAGCTCCACCGGAGGCCCCAGAAACAGCGCCCGCATGGCACCACGGCACCCGTTTCGGTACACCCCTCACACGCTTCATGGCCCCATAGGAAGCTCCACCGAAGGCCACAGAGGCAACGCCCGCATGGCACCACTGCACCCGTTTCGGCACAACCCTCACACGTTCCGTGGCCCCATAGGGAGCTCCACCGAAAGCGCCAAAGGAGGCGCCTGCATGGCACCACCGCACCCGCTTCGGCACACCCCTCACACGTTTCGTGGCCCTGTAAGGAGCTGCGCCGAAGGCCCCAGTGGCAGCGACCGCGTGGCACCACCGCACGCGCTTCGGCAAACCACTCACACGTGTTGTGGCTCCACAGGGAGCTCCACTGAAGGCCCCACAGGCAGCGCCCGCATGGCACCACCGCACCTGTTTCGGTACACCACTCACACGTTTCGGGCCCCAGAAGGAGCTGCACCTAAGGCCTCAGTGGCAGCGCCCGCATGGCACCACCGCGCCCGCTTCGGCACACCCCTCACACGTTTCGGGGCCCCGTGAGGAGCTGCACCTAGTGCTCAAATGGCAGCGCCCGCATGGCACCACCGCACCCGTTTCGGGACACCCTTCACACGTTTCGGGCCCCATAGGGGCCCCACCGAAGAGGATACGCAACACCGCGGTACTCCCACTGCATACTTACGGTTGGGGCTTTTGACAGGGCAATTCTCTCTCTCTCTCTCTCTCTCTCTCTATATATATATATATATATATATATATAAGTAGCCCCCCCACTAAGATCTACCTGATACCCTTCTTGATTCGAAGTTCTCTTCGAACATATTTTCTTCGAACTACTTTACAGCATTGTCTTTCAAATCCGTAGGCCGCCTCACAAGGAATCCCCTTGTAAGACAGCTACTATTTTTTCGGGAGCCAGCAACGGAAAACCAGGAAAACAAAGAAAAACCATGAAAACAACGAAACACAAGGAAAACCAAAACAAAGATTGTGAAAACACAATAGAATACAATGAACACCGAATACAACATATGAAAGCACAACAGAAAGCACTAAAAACGTACAAAAACATGTGTGTTCGCATGTTTCCTTTTGGTTTCTTTAATGTTTGCAGTGTTTTTTTTGGGGGGGGTTTTCACTGGTTTGTGTTGCTGTGTGTGTGTGTTTTAAAAATCTTTTCTGTGTGTTCATTGTTGTTCGCTGTGTTTTCCTTGTTTTCCTTGTGTTTCATTGTTTTCCGGGTTTTCCGCTGTTGGCCCCCGAACAATGATCCGCAGCCTTACAAAAGGATTCCTCTCAGCGGAAAATTCGGGAAACAATGAAAAACAAAGAAAACACCGACACAACGAAAAACAATGAAAAACAAGAAAGAACTGTGAAAACAAAATAAATTACCCTGGCGACGTACCCAACCCCTGCGCAAACGCGGGGCGCAAATAGTTTAGGGCACTTTATAAAAGGGGGCGATGACGGAACGAAGACCACATATGTCTGCAGACGGAATTCGGGACACTCGCAGGACACTGGCTACAGGACAAGGACTAGATAAAGCTGATTAGTTACAATCCCTGAGCAAACCTAGCCACTTCGATGGCGGGGATCTCAGATCGCAGCCCCCCAGGGATGGCGAGGTCTAATTTGGGCCCGCGCGTGGCGACACTAGGCTGGGCCCCCCAGCAGGCCTCGAAAGTGGCGACAGTTTCACAGATCGCAGCCCCCCAGGGATGGCGAGGTCTGACTTGAATCTGCGTGTGGCGTCACTTTGTTGCCCCCCCCAGCTGGCCTCGAAAGTGGCGACAGTTTCACAGATCGCAGCCCTCCAGGGATGGCGGGGTCTAATTTGATCCGCGCGTCGCCCTCGCTGTGCTGGGCCCCCCAGCAGGCCGCGACAGTGGCGACAGTTTCACAGATCGCAGCCTCCCAGGCACGGCGAGGTTCAATTGGAGTCCGCGGTGAGTACCCTCTGTGCTGTGCCCCTCAGCGGCCCTCGAAAGTGGCGACAGTTTCACAGATCGCAGCCCCCCAGGGATGGCAAGGTCTAATCTGAGTCCGCGGTGTGTACCCACTGCGCTGGGCCCCCCAGCAGGCCGCGACAGTGGCGACAGTTTCACAGATCGCAGCCCCCCAAGGATGGCGAGGTTTAATTTGAAACCCGCCGTGGGTACCCACTGCGCTGGCACCCCCAGCAGGCCTCGAAAGTGGCGACAGTTTCACAGATCGCAGCCCCCCAAGGATGGCGAGGTACCATTTGAGTCCGCCGTGGGTACCCATTGTGCTGGGCCCCCCAGCAGGCCTCGAAAGTGGCGACAGTTTTACATATCGCAGCCCCCCATGGATGGCGAGGTCACATTTGAGTCCGCCGTGGGTACCCACTGTGCTGGGTCCCCCAGCAGCCCTCGAAAGTGGCGACAGTGACACAGATCGCAGCCCCACAGGGGTGGCGAGGTCCAATTTGAGTCCGCCGCCGGTACCCACTGTGCTGGGCCCCCCAGCAGCCCTCGAAAGTGGCGACAGTGACGCAGATCGCAGCCCCCCAGGGACGGCGAGGTCCACTGCGCTGGCACCCCCAGCAGGCCTCGCAAGTGGCGACAGTTTTACAGATCGCAGCCCCCCAGGGATGGCGAGGTCACATTTGAATCCGCCGTGGGTGCCCCCTGTGTTGGGCCCCCCAGCAAGCCTCGAAAGTGGCGACAGTTTCACATATCGCAGCCCCCCTATGGATGGCGAGGTCACATTTGAATCCGCCGTGGGTACCCACTGCGCTGGGTCCCCCAGCAACCCTCGAAAGTGGCGAGAATTTCACAGATCGCAGCCCCCCAGGGGTGGCGAGGTCGAATTTGAACCCGCCGTGGGTACCCTCTGTGCTGTGCCCCCCAGCAGACCTCGAAAGTGGCGACAGTGACACAGATCGCAGCCCCCCAAGGATGGCGAGGTCTAATTTGAACCCGCCGTGGGTACCCACTGTGCTGGGCCCCCCACCAGGCCTCGAAAGTGGCGACAGTTTCACAGACCGCAGCCCCCAAAGGATGGCGAGGTACATTTTAAATCCGCCGTGGGCACCCTCTATGCTGGGCCCCCCAGCAAGCCTCGAAAATGGCGACAGTTTCACAGATCGCAGCCACCCAGGGGTGGCGAGGTCGAATTTGAATCCGCCGTGTGTACCCACTGCGCTGGGCGCCCCAGCAGGCCTCGAAAGTGGCGACAGTTTCACAGACCGCAGCCCCCCAGAGATGGCGAGGTCGAATTTGAATCTGCGCGTCGCCCTCACTGCGCTGGCCCCCCCAGCAGGCCTCGAGAATGGCGACAATTTCACAGATCGCAGCCCCCCAGGGGTGGCGAGGTCGAGTGTGAACCCGCGCGTCGCCCTCGCTGTGCTGGGCCCCCCCCGACAGTTTCACTGATCGCAGCCCCCCAAGGGTGGCGATGTCTAATTTGAATATGCGCGTCGCCCTCATTGCGCTGGCCCCCCCAGCAGGCATCGAAAAAGGCGACAGTTCCACAGATCGCAGCCCCCCAGGGATGGCAAGGTCTAATTTGAATCTGCGCGTCGCCCTCACTGTGCTGGGCCCCCCAGCAGGCCTCGAAAATGGCGACAGTTTCACAGATCGCAGCCCCCCAGGGATGGCGGGGTCTAGTTTGATCCGCGCGTCGCCCTCGCTGCGCTGGGCCCCCCAGCAGGCCTCGAAAATGGCGACAGTTACACAGGTCGCAACCCCCCGCAGGCAAGACATGAAGATGCAGGGAGGGAGGGAGGAGGAGGAAGGAGTGGAGTACACACTGCTCTATTCAAAACGAATACCCAACCGAGGAGGGCTGGGGGAAACAAATAATGAAAACCAAAGAAGACATATGAAAACTCAGCAACAATTAAAGAAACCAGCAGGAAACCTATGGACCTGAGTCGATTCGAAAGCGCCGTATGATGGCACCCCCAAGCTCCAGAATCTCCAGAACAACTATTCCCAAGACGACCCTTCCATAATCTTCCCCCGCGGGCTCACCCAGCCGCTTTTCCATGTCAGAACAAAAACTGCAGCAATCGATGCGTCGCGACCCCTCTGTCGAAATCGCAAAACCCCAAACCGCTAAGAACAACTATTACAAAAACGACCCTTGCATTATCCCCCCTCTCCGCGGGCTCGCCCGTCAGACATTTTTGCACCGAGTTCGAATTGAAGTGCTGTCGTTTGCCTAACGCGCACATGGCCCAGCGCATGCGGACAGCGCACCGCGGCAGGCGCTTGGAAGGCTTCTGCCCCCATTTGCAAATGGTCTTAAAGAATTTGGGAGGCGCGCGGTCGGCGAAGGTGGCCATCAGCCGCCCGCGGTTGTCGATGAAGTTTTTTTTTGCGCTCTCTCCCACATTGCCTTTCAAATTCGTAGGTTGCCACGCGGGGAATTCCTTCGCAAGACAGCTAATATCGTTTCTGGAGCCAGCAACGGAAACCAAGGAAAACATTTTTATATGTATATATATATAAACAAACTTAACGGAAAAAAAAACAATGATTATGAAAACATAGCGGGATACAATGAAAACCAAAGAAACATATGAAAACACATCAGAAAGCAATGGAAACGTACAAAAACATTTGTTTTCACAAGTTTCCTGTTGATTTCTTTATTTTTTGTTGTGTGTTTTATATGTTTTCTGTGGTTGTCACGTTTTGTTTTGCTTTGATTTTTCAATCGTGTTCTGTGTTTCATTGTTTTTCGCTGTGTGTTCGTTGTTTTCCTTGTGCCTCCTTGTTTTCGTGGTGTTCCGCTGCTGGCTCCCGAACGATGATCCGCAGCCTTGCGGCGGGATTCCTTTTCAGCAGACAAGTAAGAAAACAGAAATAATGAAAACAATGAACACACAACGAAAAAAACAATGAAAAACATGACAGACTGTGAAAACACAAAAAAACCATGGAAACCAAAGAAAACCTATGAACACACAGCAAAAATTAAAGGAACCAACAGGAAACCTACGGACCTGAATCGATTCGAAAGCGCCGTATGATGGCACCCCCAAGCTCCATAATCTCCAGAGCAACTATTCCCAAGACGACCCTTTCATAATCTTCCTCCGCGGGCTCGCCCAGCCGCTTCTCCATGCCAGAACAAAAACTACATCAATCGATGTGTCGCGACCCCTCTGTCAAAATCGAAAAAAAAATCGTTAAGAAAAGCTATTACAAAAAAACGACCCTTGCATTATCTCCTCTCTCCGCGGGCTCGCCCGCCAAACTTTTTTGCACCGAATTCAAATTGAATTGCTCTCGTTTGCCTAGTGTGCACATGGTCCAGCACAGGCCGACAGCGCACCGCGGCAGGCGCTTGGGAGGCTTCTGCTCACATTTGCAAATGGTCTTAAAGAATTTGGGAGACACACGGTCGGCGAAGGTGGCCATCAGCCGCCCGTGCTTGTCGACGAAGTTTTTGTGCTCGCTCTCAATGTTCTGCTTCTGCCGCTCGAGCTTGTTGCATTCCTTTTTGGTATCCTGGTACTCGTTCTTGTACCAATAACCCCACTCCTCATACTCCTTGTTTTTCTCTTCTAATTCTGTGATGCACTTATCCTTCTTTTTCCCTGCTGATTCCATTTGCTTGATTGTGGAATTCGCCGTCTGCAGGTCGCGCATCAGCTTGTTGCACTTGCGTGTCTTGGCGTCTAGCTTCGTCTGTGTGAATTTCAGGTGAGTATCAACCAAGAACTTGACAACGGGCTTTTTGTTGTACTTCCCCTGAGGGTTTGTTAATGTAGTTTTCTTAACAATATATGTTAAAAAGTGTATCTCTTATCCAAAACGCTCCGAAACAGAAACACTACAACGAAGCACAATTAGCATACATGTTTTTATTTCCAATGTGTCCTGCTTGGCTTTCTCCTTGTACCCTCGGTTGCGGATTATCTTCTTGTTGTCCGCGTCCGAACCGTACTCTGGAACGCCCATGCTGTCAGTTCAATGGGAGGGGGGGTACCGGAGCACTACTGTAATGGATTGGATCGGAAACGTTGCGTGGTCTGCACACGCTCCAGTTCAACCAAATTTAGAAATCGAGGGAGTGACAATCAGAAGGGCGAGGATGATGGGGATGAGGACGATGCAAAAACATGATAAGGATACCTGAGAAAAAACTGAACCGTCAGAGTGTGGTGAGGATGAGGCCGCCGCGAGTGAGAAAAACGGAAGACAAGGAAGATACTGACCTTGACAAGGCTGAGGATGACGAGGATGATAACGATACAGAGCACGATTACGATGCAGAGCCCAATGGAAATGCATTTGAAAAGAAAGAGGGAGATGGATGAGGGGGAATGCTTTCGAGCGACCAAGTCGCAGTGATGGGAACTGGTTTTACTTTATTGCACGCAGTGTCATAGCCGAAATATCCTCGCACCCACAATGCTAGCATCAGTTTAACAAAAACACATCGCAGGCACTATTTGCATACTGTCACCGCCAACAGATGAAGTGCGCGTGGTAGCACCCGTCGTCATCTCCAGCACAAGCAGAAACACAAGCGCGCATCTCATTTTCAAGAGGAATATCCTCGACATGGCAAAAACCACCATGGCCATGAACGCGAGTCAGAAAACAAAATCGGCGGCATCAGAGCCGACCAAACGAGTTTGCTTGTAGGTAGATCTTAGTGGGGGGGCTAGCATACACATATATATATATATACATATATATACATATATGTGTGTGTGTGAAAAAGTATATATGGCATGTGCCTTCATAGTTGTTTGTATGACACTGGTATGTTTCGAATATTTATTATCTGTATGTCCGGCACCGGCCGTTATCCTGGGGGGTGAGACCCGGGTGGTTAATGGTGACTCTGGGCGGGCTGGAGCACGTCGGCACGTCGGGGCGGGGGTACGCTGCGATACCAACATGTATGTGGGGGTCCAGACCCCCCCATTTACCACGTACGATCGCTACCGTTACCCCAGGGGGGCCGGCGGTGATCTTACTCATGAGAAAATTCTGGAGGACTCTCGCGGCAACTTGAGACCCAATTTCCCTCTGATCCACTTCGGACTCACATGGGGTTCACATCGGATTCACATCGAAGTTACGTCGGAGCACGGAACATCGCCGCGCGCGAACGTCGTCACCTAGCTGCAGGGACGAACGCGTGGACTAGACAAAGCAAGTATTGCGAGCCGCGCGAGGCCTTCGGGAATTTCCTCAGCATCTTAGGAGTCAACTTCTGGGAGGTCTTCGTGAGAAAGATAATAATGGCGATGATTCCAGATCGGCCAGGATTGCAAGAACCTGGCAGTGCATGTCCAAGCTGCGGGGTCAATCCCGAATGGGGAAGGGGGGGCCATGGGTGGGGGACGGGCGGAGGAGGGAGGAGGGAGGAGGGGGAGGAGGAAGAGGAGGATGGCAGTCGACGAGGAGGAGAAGGAATCAAAGGCCCGGTGGAATCCCCAAGCCCGACACGAGGACTCTGGGCTCCTGATGCCTCCTGGAGCTTCCTGGGGCCTCCTGGAACCTCTTGGGGCACAGTGTGGCCTCTTTAACATTATTGTGGCCTCCTGGTGCCTCCTGGTACCTCCTGTGGCCTCCTGGAGTCTGCTGGAGGAAATGCCAGCCTCCCCCCTCTACCCGCTTCAGTCGAGGCTGACTGGAGAGAACCACGCGAGACGACATCAGACCCTTCCGAGGGCCACGTGGCCATAGGCATGTAGAAGGCATGGTTCGCGAAACTCGGGACACGATAGAGAACAGAAAATCCACCATCACAACAATCACCCCGACGCGCGAAGCCGTTTAGCAGACGCACCCGAAGAAGAAATCGAACAGGGCAGGGCTGTTCAGGAAACACCCAAGGCCGTCTAGCAAACGCTAAGTATAGTGTCCAGGTGGTTTTTTCTAGAGGGCGAAAGATCCACCCCGACAATGACGACCCCGACAACCGAAACCCAGAAATAAAAAACGAAGGCCTTTACATCTGCATGTCTTCCGTAAGTGCGCGCAGACTGTCCGCGGTCGCCACGCGCTGAGAACGTGCCAACGCACAGACGGTGTCAAGGGAGAACAAATTCCTCCCCTGACACGAGGTTACCCTTGATTTGGCAGGGCCGGCCTGCCAATCGGCCTCGACGGCGTCTCCTCCTCCCGCCTCTGCTGCTCCCTCCGCGCCCACCCCTCCTGCTCCTGCGGCTCCCCCACATCGGCCTCCTCGCCCGGCTGCTGCTGCTGCTGCTGCTGCTCCTCCTCCTCCTCCTCCTCCTCCGCCAGGCCTCCACGCAGTTTCAAGGTTTTCGCAAACATCGTTATGCTGGCCTTCGGCGTGGAGCTTTGCTACATGAAGTCGAACCTATCCCGAGGGTCCATCATACCCCAGCGCACCGAAGTCGTGCTGTCCTCGATGCCCTGCCCGACCCCGAAAGACGTATCGGCGTAGGCAACTGGAATGCAGACGTCTGGGCCAAGCAGGCTCTCCTTCTCAACCCCCAACACCAGTGTACAGGAGTTCCAGGAGGTGAGCAGGAAGTGTGATTTGTTGATTTGTGCGGCGAAAGACGCGGGGACCGTCCTTGTCGTCTTCCCCCCCCCCCCCCCCGAGAAGTGTGATCGTGCCCCGTCGGGTCCGAAAGCTAAGTTTCAAAAATCTGGTGGCTGGCACGCCTGGCAGGAATTTGGCCTTGGGCGTGCGCGTTGCTCGCATTGCTTTCAGCTTGGTCGGCGCGACCTATGTTAGGATGTAAGGGCCCCAATAAGACCTGGATGGGTGTTCCGGACCGCTCCCTGGGACACTCTTTGGCCCACTGTATCGTCGACAAGGGAGAGCAACAGCTGCCTCTCTTCTTCTGCACCACGTGTGGAGCGTCCTCCTCCACGCGGTGCCAGATGCTCGGAAAGGAATGTCCACAACGACATCTGTCGGGCGCTCCCACGTCTTTGCGCAGAATAAATTATGGCTTGAATCCTCACTACCGTGACCCCAACTCCACGGTGAGTGAAAGCTCGATAGCCCTGGGGACCGATCGCAGGCCCCAGAGGGCTAAGTCGACGAAAGACTGCGGGATTGAGAGATCCATAATGTGCGAGATAGGGGTCTCCTGCTTCTGATGAACGGGCAACACGCCCTCATACCAATAGGGTGCTCACCCGTACCTCGCGATTTGAGGGCGCATTATATGTATTAACAGTATGGGCGCAAGTTGGTGGACCCCGAGGGGGGCTCGCACGCGAGCGGGGACCCCCATCAGATAACACGCGCACACGCACACACACACACACACCCGTAATTAGCCCCACCCCCAGGAACTCCATCCCAGCAGTTCTGGGGGTCGTCTAAGAATGAATGCTCGTTTTCGTTGTCACTGACAACTGCTAACACCCCTGGCGTCGCCGCGCAACCCTTCGGGGTCTGACGTTGCTCTCTTTCCAGGATGATGCCAATGCTTCGCGCGCGTAATTTCCACTGCGCAGCGAACCGCAGGCGCAGTCGCCGCGCCGAGCATTTCCCAAACGGTTCAAAACCAAGGTGCTGCTTCCTCCACCACTCAGTAGTTCGGGAAACAAGAACATGGCATCAACGCTTTTGGTCTGAAATCCGCTCGGAATTTCCTGATCGGCGCTGGATCCCCTCCCTTCGTGGCGCGCGGAGCGCGCCAGGGGCGGGGCTGGAGACGCTGCCAGGGGTGTCCAGCGCCGAACCGAGAAATCCGCGTGCATCTCGGAGAATTTGATGCTTATGGCATTTTGTTATCCGAATGCTGCAGGGCTTCCCATTACCGCTCACCCTAGCTTGGTTTCGGGCCGTCTCTCGGATCTCCGGCGGGCGTTCGGAACGATCCCAGCACGTCCGGAAGGCCCTCGACGAAACGCAGCCGCTGAGGGCCCCCAGGCTGGGAAACCGCCGGGAACCGACGAAAACATCCGAAAACCTCGAAGCTCGAATGTCGCGGCAAGGCCCCCTCCTATCCCACCCGAGTCAGCTCATGAGCTTCGGGGACGCACTGACCGGGATCGATGCGAGCCCGAACCAGTCGGGCCCTGCAGGATCCTGCAAGATCCTGCAGGGTCCAGCGCGCAAGCCTGGGCCCATGCGACCCGGGCCCTGCAGGATCCTGGAAGGCCCGGCGCTCTGACTGACCCCCGCCTGCGTTGGCCCGAGGGCTCCCGCCGCTGCTCCGCCCGAGGGCTCCCGCGGGCTCCCGCCGCTGCTCCTCCCGAACCCCCGGGGGCGCCCGCGGGCCGGCGGGCCGCGGGACGCATCGGGGCCGCGGGCGCGGGCCTTCGCGTCGGCGGCGGCGGCGGGCACGCGGCTGCCGGCGGCGGGAGCCGCAGCTGGCGGCGGTCGGCCACGGAGACTGTTTTCTTCGTCCTCGTCCGCGCCAATCCAGTGGTGGACGCATCCTCAAGCACTGCGTGTGCTCCGGTGGCAAGTCAGGAGAGCCTCCTGCGACACTACGCCTGGCTCTTGCGAATCGACGCTGGCCGACGCCAGCCGACGCAAAGTCGGCGCGAAATCGACGCTGGCCGACAGCGCCTCCTCCTCGACTATCACACGCTAGCGCGCGAATGCATTCCAGAGACGGAGTTGCGAGGACATGCAAGGCTCTCACACGCTTTTCGGCCGAAGTGCGTATCCCTCGACAGCGAGGCCGCGCAACAGCGCGAGAGGGAGGACCGCCTTCTGTCTGGCGAGTTGCCGAGCCCACGATCCCGTGCGCATGCTCCAAAGCCCCGCCGTGAGACAACGAGAGGGCACGGCAGAAAGAGCGAGCCGAAGAAGGGGAGGAGAGATGAGGCAGTGGGCCACGGAGGAGGAGGAGGAGGAGGAGGAAAGGGAGGTGCCATACAAAGGCTTGCAAGGTGCAGTTCAGCACTTAGGACACAGGTCGCGAGACATTATATCTGAATGCTCGCGCCTGGCCTTCAAGCAGCATTCGGTACTGAGAACCCTGAACTGGATCTGGCCGAAGTATCCGCGACTGCTGCAGAATCATGCACCAAGGTCTTTATGGTACAACCGGGCGTGCGAAGGGTGCGTCCAACCGCCAGCTAAGTGCAAACTCCGTCCTTGGGGAACTCGGAACAACTTACAACTGACAGTCTGGAGATGGATGTTTGTTCCGTCGGCGGCGATGCGGGACAATCTGCTCCAGCGTGGCAGCGATGCAGGGGCACTACAAAGCAAATTGGCCGGCATGCAGGAGGAGGGGAAAGGAAAAGGCGGTCGCGGGTGGGTGGGAGAGAAAAGGGGAGATGGAAACACACACACACACACACACACACACACTGTGAAACCATTCGGACGATTTCGACTTCGAAACAAACCCAAGGCACACTGTCTACGCTCTGCTGTGTTCGGCCAGTATGCAACGATTCAAGGAGCAGAAGGTCGGGGCGGAGGGGGCGCTGCAGAGGTCTGAGCCCTCCTCCTCCTCCTCCTTCTCCCTTCTCCCTCCTCCCTCCTCCCTCCTTCCTCCTCCTTTTCCTCCTCCTCCTCCTCCTCCTTCTCGTCCTCCTCCTCCTCCTCGTCCACCCTGAGCAGTCTCCTACGCACAAGCCGCACCTTGTGCTCGACCTGGAGCTGGTGGTGGCAGTGTTGCGATTCCCGCGCGCGCTCAGCTTGCCTCTCCTGTCGCATCTACGAACGCGATGCCCTGCATCAGCCAACTCGGCCAACCTTGGGCCACTACTTCCTGACCGCTCAAATGTGAGGGTATCTGAATGACCACTATGTGCGCCTCAGATCGAGATTGGGAGAGAAGGAGGGCCCCTATGGTCCTCCAAACGTTGGCTTTAGGGACAGCAGTGGAGGGGAGGAGGGATGATGGAGGAAGGAAGAACGAGTTAGGAAGCAACTCCTGAAAGGCCTGTGTAAGAACGGCTCAGGGCCGCGAAGCCCGATGGGGGCCATTGAACCGCACTCCGCTGGACTACGCCCAAGAATAAGCTGAACTAAACCTAGTGAAACGGGATTAAGCCGTGCAAAGCGGGATTACGCCCGTGTTCGACCACAGCTGTACTAGCGCCGATGCTGATTTTCACCTCCCAAGACTTGGCAACCTGAAAAGCGCTCCTCCTCTTCCCTCCCGTCCCCTCCGCCCTCACGATCGTTGTCCGGATCGTCTCCGCCTCCTCCTCGTGGAAGTCAACGCCCTCCTCCTCGTCGCCTTTGCCGTCCCCCTCCCCGTCCCTCCGTCCTGCCCCCTCCTCTCCTCACGCCGCCTGCTCCAGCTGCAGCTCCCCCTGCCACTTGGCCGCTGCTCCTCCGCGGCCCCGTCCTCCTCGCCCCTCTGCGAAGCAGCGCTCGGGGCGGGGTGGCGGCTCCGCGGGAAAAACGCCGAGCCCGAACTGGCGACGCACCGCCGATCGATCGGCCACAGGCCCCGATAGCTCAGCCGCACGGTCCTAAGCGGGCCTGGGCCAGTGGGCCCCCAGTCGGCGAGGGCTGGGCGATTGGGGGCCGATGCATCCCCTGGAGCCCATCCGCCGGGACGTTGCCCCTGACCCTCCTCGTGCTCCTGGCTGGTCTCCTGAAGAGAAGGAACTTCGCCTCCTCCAGTCCTTTGCCTTATGAATAACTTCTCCCTGTCGCATCCCGAGGCAAGTTTTTAGGGCGGTCCGGGCGTTTCGCCTGAGACTTCCGCACCATCTATGATTCTGAAGCTTAAAAGTTGGCAACCGCTTCACAGATGGAGCGCGGGTGGTTCTCAAAATGTGGCTCTCGCCTCAGCGCAGCGCACATTCGTTTAAACAAAATTCGAAAGCCTCACGGATTGAGGGCGGGTGGTTTTCAAAATGTGGCTCTCGCCACAGCGCGGCGCACATTCGCTTGAACAAATTGCATGAGTGTCACAAATTGAAGGCGGGTCGTTTTCAAAATGTGGCTCTCACCTTAGCGCGGCGCACATTCGTTTGAAAAAAATGCAAGAGTTTCACGGATCGAGGGCGGTTCCTTTCCAACATGTGGCTCTCGCCTTAGCGCGGCGCACATTCGTTCACACAAGTTGTAAGAATTTCACGGACTCCCATCACCAACGTACCAGAAATGGTGCTTTGAAAGGATTCGGGATTATGCGGGTGCAACAATTACTCTGAAGTCCCCAAATGGCGTTCTGGAACCATTCAAGATCGTCAAGACGCAAGAGTCAAATTCATCCATGGCGCTGGAATCCCGAGAACAATGTTCGGGCATGCTTCTGGGTCTTCAAGCGGCTGTCTTCGAACGAGGCAGTTCCCTCAATGGAAATGAACCGTTGTAGGGGCCTATGAAGAGGCAGCTTGGAGGATTTATTCCAACATCGTTGATGACTCTTGGGTTTACACTGGTCCTCCTTCTCCTCCTCCTCGTCCTCCTCCTCCTCCGCATCCTCATCCTCATCCTCCTCCTCTTTCTCTTCCCTGCGCGCGCGGAGAGGCCGCTCGATGTGCGCCCCACCCACAGGAAGACAAGCAGAAATGTCAGGTCGGGCACGTCCCCCTACAGGAGGACTTTGGACGAAAAATAAAAAAAAAACAAAAAAAAATCCGCCGATCCGGCGTGTGAGTTTCTGAGAGCGTGGACTTGAGCTCGCTCAAGCTTCGCTCTGCAAGGGGGGGGGGGGGGGCGCACGTTATTTCCGACGTCATTTCCGATGTTTTTCGGTACACGGGGATATTTCCGACGTCATGTCCGACGTTTTTCGGTACCCGGGGACAGGGGGGTATAGCAAACTCCACTTCCAGAGCTCCGACCGCCCGGATCGGCGGCACTGGCCGGAGGCCAGCCCAATACCCCAGAAAAGTCAAAAGATGCTTGGCTGCTAGAGAAATTGCCCCCAGACTATCTTTGACATATTTTTGCGTATTCCTC
>CAUYUJ010016316.1:720829-725829 GCA_963575745.1 Prorocentrum cordatum | reverse complement strand
GAATCTCGACGGCGCGACGAAGGCGCTGAATGGCTCGCCAAAGGCGCCGTCGCCAAAAAAACGCTAACGGACTTCCCCACATAAAGACATTAACGGTTTCGTGGGACCCATGGGGTACGACAACATCAACACGAAGGAGAAGCTCATCGAACGAGTAAGTACGCATGAAAGGGCAGACGAAAGAAAAGTGCTCAGGAAACGAAGCCTTGTAAATAGTACGGTTTCTTGATATCCTCCTCGCTCTGGCGGGGCCCCGCTAGAAGGGGGGAAGGCTACGAAACCTGGTAAAGAGTAATGCTTTCCGCGACCCTCCTCGTTCAAGCGCGGCCTCTCTGGAGGAGTGGAGGGGGGACACGAAACCGTGTAAACTGCATTGTTTTCCGATACCCTCCTGGAAGAGGAGGAGAAAGAGTAGGACGTGAGATGGATAGGTAATGTTCCTCCCTCCTCCTCACCCATGTCAGTGGGAGGGGCACGAAACCATTTGAATACTGTGGGTTTCCGATACCCTCCTCGCTCAGACGGGGCCTCCCTGGAGGGGTGGGAGGGGCACGAAACCCCTGGAGGGGCGTGAGGGGCACGAAACCATGTAGATAGTATGGGTTTCCGATACACTCCTCGCTCAGGCAGGGCCACCCTGGAGGGATGGGAGGGGCACGAAACCATGTAAATAGTATGGGTTTCCGATACCCTCCTCGCTCAGGCGGGGCCTCCCTGAAGGGGTGGACGGGACACGAAACCATGTAGATAGTATGGGTTTCCGATACACTCCTCGCTCAGGCAGGGCCACCCTGGAGGGGTGGAAGGGGCACGAAACCATGTAAATAGTAAGGGTTTCCGATACCCTCCTCGCTCAGGCAGGGCAGCCCTGGAGGGGTGGAAGGGGCACGAAACCATGTAAATAGTACGGGTTTCCGATACCCTTCTCGCTCAGACAGGGCCTCCCTGGATGGGCGGGAGGGCACGAAACCATGTAAATGACATGGGTTTCCGATACCCTCCTCGCTCAGGCGGGGCCTCCCTGGAGGGCACGAAACCATGTAAATGGTATGGGTTTCCGATACCCTCCTCGCTCAGGCTGGGCCTCCCCGGATGGGCGGGAGGGGCACGAAACCATGTAAATAGTATGGGTTTCCGATACCCTCCTCGCTCAGGCGGGGCCTCCCTGGAGGGGCGGGAGGGGCACGAAACCATGTAAATAGTAAGGGTTTCCGATACCCTCCTCGCTCAGGCAGGGCAGCCCTGGAGGGGTGGAAGGGGCACGAAACCATGTAAATAGTATGGGTGTCCGATACCCTACTGGCTCTTGCGGGTATGGAATGGTAAGGTTTGTATGGTATGGTATTGTATGGGTAGTTTGGTATGGTATTGTATGGTATGTGTGGTATGATATTATATCGTATGGTAGGTATGGTATTGAATGGCAGGTATGGTATGGTATTGTATGGTAGGTATGGTATGGTGTGGTATGGTATGTTCGGTACTGTGTGGTATGTGTGGTATGGTATGGTGTGGTTTGGCATGGTAGGTATGGTATGGTATGGGATGGTAGTGTTTGGTAGTGTGTGGTATGTATGGTATGGTATGGTATGGTATGGTATGATAGGTATGGTATGGTATGGTATGGACTGGTAGGCATGGTATGATATGGGAAGCTGGAGTGGTAGGCGTGGCATTGATATGGGAAGCGGGAGGCGGGAGGGAGAAGGAGAGGATGTTCTGGGAAAGCAAAAACCCCACTCAGGACGTGGGGAATGATGATCACCACTTACAGTATCTCGCTCGCAGAACTTTTTGAGACGGCAGCGTCGCGAAAAATAGAATTAAGCCGCGGAACTTACAAAATTAACAACGCACCCCGCCGCGGCAACTGCGCGACGTAGACCGCGCCGCGTAGGTTGATAGCGCCAAAGAAATGTCAACCCTCTGGCCGAAGAAGACGCGTGGAATATCCGCACGGGTAAGCCGTTCATTCAGCGTCCGGGATGGGTGACGGGGCCCCTTTTATTCTGTGCGTGGCGATTTCTGTCCTCGAAAAACCCCCCGCTAACTGCGCTCCCTGAGTGCGCCCGCTGGGCGGCGACTGTGCCCTTTCAGCCTCCCGAAGGGCACCCCGGCACTCGCCGCTTGCGCTCGCCCACGCGGGCGCGAGGCAGGAAAAAGAGCGCGGCGCTGCCACGCTGCTGCGTCGGCACGCGGCCGGAAGCCAATAAGCGCCGCGCATCTAGGTGCAGATCGCCGGCGGGTTTGCTCATTCAGCCGGACCAAAGCAAGACGGCGAAGCAAGCGGGCCCGGGGCAACCCCGGCACCGCCGACAGAGCGAAGGGAGAGGTCATCCTCCTCGTTGTCGCGCGCGGGCAGGGGGGGCGCCGCTCCGCGTCGGCGGCCCCAGGGCCTTCAGCCTCTGAGCTGGAGGCTCCAGGCTGGGGCTCGCGGGCAGAAGGGCTCGGATCTGAGCCCCGCGGGGGCGATGCCCTCAGCCTCGGGAGCTGAGAACGCACTTGCCCTTTCCAATGATGCACGAGTCGCGCTCTTCGCAGGCGTCGCACGTCTTACTTTTTTGCCCGCGCAATTGATTTCCGACGCGAATTGGTTAGTCTTGGTCTCCGACGGGGCCTGCGCCTTCGCCGGGCGCTCGCAATTGAAGGGCCAGTCGTGCTCGGTGGACTGGCGCGCGTAGGAAGAGTGCGCCATGCGCGCAGCAACCGCGACCGCTTTAACCTCGTCGACCTGCGCCTCCTCTACGAAATTCGAGGGTGGCTCGAACTCCGCCTTCTGGCCATTCTTCGTTCTACATCCACTCCTACACCTGTTTGGGCTTGGAGCCGTGCTCGGCGGCCCCTTTGCGGAACCGAGTGTTCTCCAGGATCACAGCGTCTTCGTTGACGAACACGAACTGGCGCATCTCGATCTTATAATCGAAAAAGCCGTTGCAGCCCGCCGCCTCCTCCTCGGTGCCGGTTCGTGCGCCGGGTGCTTCGCCACGTTGCCGCCCGTTGCCACCCGTTGCCGCCTCGCTCGCTTGGTTGGTTCAGCCAAGTTTCACCGCGCCCCCGCCCTTTGCCTCCTCGATGAAGCCTCGTGCGCTGGTTGGGTTCGGCCAAGTTTCGCCGCATCGCAGCCCGCAGCCGCCTCGACGTTCCGCCTCGTTGCCGCCCGCTGCCTCCTCGCTGCCGCCTCGTGCGCTGGGTAGGTTCGGCCAAATTTCGCCACGTTGCCGCCCGTTGCCACCCGTTGCCGCCCCGTTGCCGCGGGCTCGACGCCGCCGCCCCCTCTGCTGCCGATTGGCCTCCTTCCTGCACTGGGGCAGCGCCACCGCGCCCTCCCCGAGGAGGCCATGCTCCACGACGCTCCGGAAAGCCATCGCCCCGCCGTCGAACTCGACCGGCCCGTCGCGGACCGCGGCCTCGACCTTCGCCCGCAGGACGGGCTTGATGAGCTCGACCCGCGCATGAATTTCGTGATCCACCTCCTTGACCTCGACCTGCAAGTTGCCGCCGCCAGCATGGGCCGCTCGCTAGAGGGCCACCACTGTGGCCGCCACCACCTGGCGAGAGCCGCCAGCGCGCACAACAGTACCGAAGAAACTCCGCCATCGCATCGGCCATGACCGTCGCCAGCTCGAACCAGGGGCTGGGCGAGCAGGCTGCTTGAGCCACATTGGCTACGGATTCCTTCCGTTTGTTGCATTTTGGTTCGATTTCGGACTTGATTGTCGCAGGGCTGCCCACGCGTCATTATTGGAACCCACAACTGCC
This sequence comes from Prorocentrum cordatum, assembly GCA_963575745.1. Classification (NCBI taxonomy): domain Eukaryota; class Dinophyceae; order Prorocentrales; family Prorocentraceae; genus Prorocentrum; species Prorocentrum cordatum. The sequence goes on along the minus strand of CAUYUJ010016316.1, from coordinate 722,070 downwards.
GAGCGCTTTGGCGGAACCGCCCCGTGCCAATCTTCCATGTATGTGTAGCGTAATTTACACAGCACGGCTTTCATAACACAACTTCCAACACATATCTCGCACCGCCCCGCATAACTTACATGAGTATGTTTGCATCACGTCGCTTGCAACAAATCGCTTGCACTTCGCAGCTTGCACAACATGTATTCCACTACGTGTCCAACGCCAATTGAGTATCTTGCGGACGTATGGGGATGACGGGGAAAATGGGGAAGATGATGATGTTGATGCTGATGATGTTGATGCTGATGATGAGGGAGAGGGGAGGGAGGAACCGGGAAGAAGAAAAGAGGAGGGGGCGGGTGGGCAAGGCGCAAGGCACCAGAACCCGAGGAGCCGAAATGGCACGATCCATGTGGCCTGACGTCAAGGGTGGGGCCGACATCTGCTAGCTATCCCCCATCCCAATGTGTTCGGCCCTCCATCTTCACGTTACTCCCTCAAAACGCAAACGCCGTGGAATGAGTCAGGATGGAGAAAAGAGGGGCGAAGACGGACCTCCTCTCGCCCAATCTGGACCTCCACTCCACTCCCTTTCCCCGTCCGCCATCCCCCCCTTCACCATCCTCCGTATCGCCTCACAGATCCTCATGTCTCTACGACGACCATTCCAGTGACAAGGAGGTTGTGCGGGGGGCAAAGAACGACCGTCTCAATCAATCGACATCATTATCGATTTGACGACCGATCTAGGTGGCATGTACTCGCCCGGTCCTTTTCTCTCCTGTGGACGTTCTATAACAGTCCAAGGCAATTTGCTGGGTCATCTACCGACCGAATTTATGCTCAATGTACCCATCGATAAAAATATCGGTATCCCTAACATTGATCAGTCTTTCAACCACCAGCGGGGGGAACGAATTATTTGTTCGGAGGCCTTATTGAAGGACGGGGTCCCGCCGCCAGTGGGCAATTGAATATGTTGTGCCGTGGCGCCCGCCACGCAAGAACGACGACGACAGTTACGATTACGATTGCGACTGCGACCACGAGGTCTACTACTTCTTATGTCCCAGGAGCACTCTTACAGAAAATCCTAGCCCAGAAACTTGATCATCATAGTCTCCATCCTGAGAAGATCCATCCTCAGGAGGGCTGTTGAAGCTCAGGCCCCACGAAGACCGTCAGAAACTCCATCCTCCGAAGCTCCATCCTCGGAAAAAAACGTTGCAAAAACGCCTTCGGCGAAAAATGTGCCGATC
>CAUYUJ010016316.1:608329-718329 GCA_963575745.1 Prorocentrum cordatum | reverse complement strand
GTCGTGGTGGTAGTAATAGTCGTAGTAGTAGTAGTAGTAGTAGTAGTAGTAGTAGTAGTAGTAGTAGTAGTAGTAGTAGTAGTAGTAGTAGTAGTAGTCGTAGTCGTAATAGTAATCGTTGTCGTAGTCTCTGTGCGCCAACCCCCTTTGCGGGGCAATGAGGCTGCGAATATTAGGCTTGCAGCTCCCTGTACACATTGCAAATTCCAATTTCTCGTGTTGCGATCCTGCCTTCTGCTGGGGGGCCGAAAAGGCGTCTTGGCTAGCACCCCCGAGTCGCGTTGTCTGAATTCCCGGGGGGGCGTGGAACACATAAAGATATATGATACCAGCGCCCCCGAAGCCACAATCCCCAACAAATGACATCATAGTCGCGTCCCCCAGGTCATAAACCTTTCTGCGAATTACGCAGCATTCGCGCCCCCGGAACCATACCTCCCTGTAAATCACATAATGCTCGCGTCCCCGAAACCATAATCCCTTGTAAATTACAGATAGTCGCGACCCGAAACCATAAACCGTAATAAAATGTTACAGGTCCGCGCCCCCGAAGCCATAAGCCCAGTGAGAAGTGCACGACGTTCGCGTCCCCAGGCCACACCCTCGTCAATTACACCATACTTACATCCACGAAGGAACAAACCCTCGCAATCTATAAAATATTCGTGTCCCCGAGGCCACACACCGTCGTAAAGTATGCGGCAGTTGCGCCCCCGAGGCCATAAACCCTCGTAGCTTACACGATGCTTGCATCCCCGAAGCCACAAACATTCGTACATTACTCCATAGACGCGTCCCCGAAGCCATAAACCATTGAAGAGTATAAAGAATTCGCGCCGTCGAAACCATAAACTAGTGTAACTGAATAACGACCCGCGCGCGAAATCCCGACATTGCTTTACGTCAGCGTCCAGACATCCCAACACAGCTCCAGCAAGTCCAAGTCTAAGAGAGGGGGGCCAGCGCCATGGGGGCGAACCCATCACACGTTTAATAGTAGTAGTAGTAGTAGTAGTAGTAGTAGTAGTAGTAGTAGTAGTAGTAGTAGTAGTAATAGTCGTTGAAGTAGTAATCGTAGTAGAAATTGTACTAGTAGTAGTAGTGGCAGTAATAGTAGTAGTAGTTGTTGTTGTAATTAGTAGTCGTAGTAGTAGTAGTACTAGTAGTAGTAGTAGTAGTAGTAGTAGTAGTAGTAGTAGTAGTCGTATTATTATTATTAGTAGTAGTAGTAGTAGCAGCAGTAGTAGTAGTAGTAGTCGTAGTCGTAGTCGTAGTAGTAGTAGTAGTAGTAGTAGTAGTAGTAGTAGTAGTAGTAGTAGTAGTAGTAGTCGCAATATTAGTAAGAGTAGTCGTAGTAGTAGTAGTAGTAGTAGTAGTAGTAGTAGTAGTAGTAGTAGTATAGTCGTAGTAGTAGTAGTAGTAGTAGTAGTAGTAGTCGTAGTAGTATTAGTAGTAGTAGAAGTAGTAATAGTAGCAGTATTAGTAATAGCAATCGCAGTAATATTCGTAGCGGTGGTAGTCGTAGTGAGGGTAGTAGTAATAGTAAAAGTCGTAATACGACGGGTAGTCGTAATAACAATAGTAGTATGAATAACAACCATCTCGTTTCATGACCACCGATAACTGTAATCGTAGTCGCAATTGTAGTCGTAGTCGTCGTAAGAGTAACCGTAGTGGTCGTAGTAGTACAAAACAATGATAGTCGAAGTTGGAATAGTAGTACTAGTGATAAGATTGATAGTATCAGTAGCAGTAGTCGGCGTAGGCGTCTTAGTCGAGGAAATAGTACTAATTGTAATAGTCGTACTAAATAGTAGTAGTAGTAGTAGTAGTAGAAGAAGAAGAAGACGTAGTAGTAAACATTAGTAGTAAATAGTAGTAGTAGTAGTAGTAGTAGTAGTAGTAGTAGTACTAGTAGTAATAGTAGTAGTAATAATAGTAGCAGTAGTAGGAGCAGTAGTAGTAGTAGTAGTAGTAGTAGTAGTAGTAGTAGTAGTAGTAGTAGTAGTCGTAGTAATAAAAGTAGTAGTAATAGTAATAGTAGTCGTAACCTCCTTACCCCTCCTCCTTCACTCCTCCCTCTACTTAGGAGCAATCGCAAGCCTTTTAGTAATAGTATGAAAGAGTAACATGGAAAACCATAGCAATCGTAATATTGATCATACGGGAGATAATCATTTTCATGGTGAAAACAAGCGAAATAATGATACAGATACCCTCGGCGGTGGACAAACCTCCCTTTTGTAAACCTCTCTCAAGTGAAAACGGCCTGGGACCGAAACCGACGGACATGGACCCGCAAAAATCACAACCGCGACGCCCCCTCGCGAACCGAAAACGGCCAATTGCTTAATCGACGTGTCAGGGTAGGAGGTCTATCCACATCCGATACCCATACTCACAATACTCATGCCTCCTCGTGCCAGTCCTAAGGAGGAGCCGGATGAGGAGGAGATGGAGGAGGGGGAGCGAGGGGAGGAGGAAGAGGTTCTAGGCCCAATCCTATTCAGCACTTTGTGTCAAAGGAGGGAGTCAAACCGAAACACTTATAGAAAGTACCGGTCTACCTGTATCTATCGATCTCACAGCCTATCGATCTGACAGTGGATCTCGCTACCGATTGGTGAACATATCGATCGCACTATCGATCTCGCAATGGACCTCAGAAACATCACGGGACACCGCGCCCATAGACACCACGGGACACCAAGGAACACCAGCGGGACACCCCCGGGCCAACGCGGGCCATTGAACTTAGTTTCGCCCCAGCAACGACGGGACATCGGCGGGACACCCCCAGGCCACCGCCGGCCAACTGGGGGGGTAGAATCGATGGACTCAGTTTCGCCATAGCGACGGCGGGTTCAGTCCTCTCGCCCGCCCACGCAGCTTCGCCTCTCCAGCACGCGCGACACGAACACGAAAACGAAAACGATTTCCCTGTGGAGGGTCTCCGTTTCACTTCGAACTCACCCACCAATCTCTGACCTCATCCGCCATTCCTATCATCTACCAATTCTCGCCTTTCCTTTCTGCTGCTGCTGCTCCTTCTCTCACCGCCTCCTTCCTGGTCCTCTCCTGCTCGAGACCCTCCACTTCCTCCTCTCCCTGCCCCCTCCCTCCTCCACCTCGTGTCCGACCGCCACCTCAACTCTCTCGGGGAGTTTGCGGGACTTGGGCTGTCCTGACGGGGCCTCCAAGTAGACGACGAGACTCGATATGAACTTTGACGCGATCTCCCGTTGCAAACCTCCCGCGAGCATGTGCATTGGATCGGCTGCGCCAGGATGCACAACAGCGCCATGCAGGCATCGGGCCGCATCGGACCGTCGGAATACCGAAATCGACTCGGATCGGGCCAGCTGGAATCGGCATCGAGCCGTGCCGATCGGATCGCAGTGGACCCTGGCACGGTGGGGGTAACCAAAAGGTACCGATACCGCTAATCCCCGGACCTCTCGCGGGGGTGCGCTCTGACCAGAATTTCGAGGCGAATCCAGCGGTGGCGACGAGGGCCTCCCAAGAGGCCCTCCCGGAAAACGAGGGAAGGGCAGCGGTATGGACACCTCTTCCTCCTCTGAACGGTGGGGGTACGTCAGGTTCGTGTCGTGCCGACTGCGGCGTTGGTTTCTGACACCTCGGGGATCGTTCAACCTTGAACGATCGGCCGTTTCCGAAACGTCCAAATCGTTCTACATCGAACGATTCTGGGTCGCCCGCGGCGTTCAACGTTGAACGCCGCTGGCGGGGTCGCCGCCGGCGTACGAAGGCCGCCAGCACGGCATGCTACATTGAAGCCGAGGGCGCTCACGCGCGACCTCACGCGGGCAGCTTGCGCGCGAATGTCGGCGAAAACGACCCCGTTTTGTTGCGTCGCTGCGGTGGGGATCGGCTGTGAGCCCAGGGGGGAAGCGAGGAGGTGCGGGCCTGCTCAAGAGGCCCCGGGGGGACCGGCCTTCTGCACAGAGAAGGCCTGCTCCTTCTCACTCCCCCCCAGGGCACGCCGCCGAGGGGAGACAAGGGCGAGCAAGATCAATCAACATCGACTCGGAAACTCGGTTCGAATCGGCATGTGCGTCGGACCGTCTCACATCAGCACAAAGTCGGAATTCAGTCGCATCGGCTGCGCCAGGGGCCGCAGCAGAAGAATGAAATCCTTGGGCCACATCGCTGGACCGGAACCGAATCGAATCGATCGGATCGGATCGAACCGGGCTCTGGGAGGGCTGGTAGGGGGGCCGGTACACGGACGCCACGGGATAGCGCAATCAGAAGCTGGGGCGGGAAACGCTGCTGGGCCACTCTGGCCCAGCCGTCCTCCAGCGAATCCCGAGAAAACATATTATCCTGTCCCGTCGATATCCTCTTCGAATCCGCGTCGCATCCGCGCCGAACCATGCAGCGGAGCATGTCAGCACAGGCCGCAAAGTACAGGACAGACGAGGCCCCCTGAAGATGCAGCGTCAGAGAAGAGACAGAAATGCTGGCCTCGGAATGCCTTAGCAGCGGCTGGTACTCCAGGAGGCTGCCACGTGGAGCGGGCGAGCGCAGGAGCCGCGCGATGTAGTTGAGGCGGCTGTGGTGCTGGGCCGGCCAGTCGTTCCATGCGATGTGGTGGACATGCCAACCCTGCTTCGTGAGCAGACGGTGCTTGAGGGAACTCTTCATGTCTAGAGGATCAGACAGCGGCACAAGCACAATCTTCTGGAGGGCCGCGCGGGTTCTCTCGGATCGTCGCAAATTCCCCCTCCCTGGCGCGCTCCGCGCGCCAGGGGCGGCGCCGGAGGCGCCGCCACGGGGGGGCCCAACGCAGATCCGAGAAACCCGCGCGGACCTCCAAAAGTTTATAGTCAACCCGTATAGACGCACGAACAGGATGCGAGGGTGCAAGGGCCTTGGAAGGCCATGTCGAGACTTTGCGAGCGGGGCGCGGCCAGCGAAAGCGGCCAAGGATGGGCCGAAGGGAAAGGATGCAAGGGCAACCTTGGAAAGTCGCTCATCCTTCCTGTGCGGGTTGACCGTGTGCTTGTGCCGTCTTGTCGTCCCTCCAATGTCGTAGCGCGCCGACGAGCCGAGAAAGTGCAGCGGCCCATCTATCTCGATCAGGAGCCCTGGGGCCTCGGGGGGCCCCGCGGCGAGGAGGCGGACGTCGGCGACGTACGGCAGCAGGCGCTCCTCCATGCGGTGCCTGACGCCAAGGTCCTCGAGCGCCCCGGAGACCTGCAGGTGCTGCTGCGAGGAGCACTTGCTGAGCGGCGCCACCTCTGGAGGATCAACAGAAACGGACTGAGCACACGGTCGAAATCGACTGGAGAGGACGTGCGAGAGAACACAGGACTCGTGCGAGGGCAACATGGCCCCTAGCCCAGGGTACCCTTGCCCCTGGAATGTAGCAGACATGCGACGCCATACACAGGACACATGGCATGGGTACCATTGACTTGGTAATGTCGACCTACTGCTCGAATTCGACCGTAAGCTTCTGGAGGTCCGCAAGGATCTCGTCGGTCGGCGCCGGATGCCCCCTCCGTGGCGGAGCGCGCCAGGGGCGGCGCTGCAGGCTCCGCCAGTGGGGCCCAGCGCCGACCCGAGAAACCCGCGCGGACATCCACGAGCCTCTGCTTGTGCCGATTTTCTGAGCATGGACATACAGACAAGTACTTGAGTATCGTTTGACCGCTCCCCATCCCCAGCGGCGTGGCCTGGGCTCCACTGGCCGACTTACTCCCCTGGATGGGGATGTAGGTCGCTCCCTTTTCGGGTCTCGAGGAGCGTATCCCCAACTGGGGTGGTAATCTGGTGGGGGCCTCGAGCGGGATAGGGATGAGGATGGGGATTGGTTAAACGTCCAGGAGGGGGGGCCAAATCATGGCCAGCGGCATGTGCGCGGCCCAGGCGGGGGGGGCCGGGACGTACTGAAATAAGAACCGGCGCCAGGAAAGCTGGGGAGATCTCATGGCCCCCGCCATGCTATCCCCCCCCCTGGCCCTCACCCCGCCCCCGAAGGAAGCGGGCCCTGGACCCTCTGGGGGGCCTTCCTCCGGCCGGCTCTGACGGCCCCCAAGGGGCCCAGGAAGGGCCCCCCTGGGCGCCCGGAAACAAAACGCCTGCTTTTCCCTCGGGATCCGCTTCCTTCCTTGGGGGAACCCACGAGGAGGTTCATGCTGCTCCCCTCGTACTGGAGGGCCACCTCCCAGAAATTAGTTCGAACGCCCAGAAGAGTGTCGGCACAGTGTCGAACGAGCTTTTCCCTCAGGATCCGCTTCCTTCCTTGGGGGAAGCAAAGGGAGGTTTACGTGATTCCTCTCGTACTTTAAGCGCCACCTCCCAGAACTAATGTCGAGCGCCCAGGAAAAGTGTCGAGACAGTGTCGAGCGAGTCTCGCCTCCCAGGGCCCGACGCGTGAACACCTTCCAGTTTCGGTACTCTCTTGATGCTCGAAACTGTTTCTGGTGGTAAAAGCTAAAGTAGGGTGGAACATAAGAAGAGGTACCGATACCGCTACTCTTTTGGACCTCTCGCGGGGATGCGTTCTGACCAGAATTTCGAGGCGGATCCAGCGGTGGCGACGAAGTCCTCCCAAGAATCGGGGGCCCTAAAACAGCCCCTAAGATGACCATCGTCGTCATTCAAGAATCTCTCACAACAACATGCCTCCCAAACCCGACTTCTCATCCTCCTTGGCATCGTCCGTTCCTTCCCTCCTCCTTTCCTGCCTTCTCCTCATCTTCCTCGTGCCGCATTCCTTCTCCTCCTCCTCCTCCTCCTCCTCCTCCTTCTCCTCTTCTTCCCCCTCCTCGTCTTTCTCCCTGTGTCCTCCCCCTCCTCCTCCTCCTGCTCCTCCTCCTCTTATTCCGATGATCCCAGAATGTTGAGCATGGTTCAAGAGAGCCTCCGGCAGACCTCCAAAGAGGTCTCAAGACAGCCACAAGACGGTCCAATATTGCTCAGCATGGCTCAGGATAGCCGCCGATAGCCTCTAGCCGACCTTGGCTCACGATAGCCTCCAGGTGGCCTCCAGAAAACCTCCAATCGTGTCTGGATGGGCTGGTGGGGTTTTGGTGCGCGGGCACGCGATACGTGTCGAACGCCGGGCTAGCAGGGGCTGGTGGGGACACGTGTTTTTTATTTGCGGCCCGCAAGGAGAAGTCCAGAGGGCGGTCTGACCGAGGCTGGCTGGTGGGGACACGCGAAGCATCAAAAATATCGAGGCGAATCCAGCGGTGGCGACGAGGGCCTCCCAGGAAACCCCAAGAGGAAGGAGCGGAACGAGTAGAGGAATAATGAAAAAGGCATAAACATGACCGACGGTTTGCGCGGGTTTTCTCGGATGTGCAACGAACCCACCTCCCTGGCGCGCGGAGCGCGCCATGGAACGGGGGGCCAAAGGCGCCGCCAGGGGGGCAAACAGGAGATCCAAGACATCGGCGTGGACCGCCGAAAACTCATGTGTATCAGTGCGTTCTTCTTCGGGCGATGGTAGCGGCATGGGCAGCTCTTCCTCCTCCGATGCATGGCATGTGTTCCTTCTGCGAACCTCGTGCCCCAGCCGCGCTATGCCCTCGAGGAAGGGCGTGAGGTGCTGCTCCTCGGGGCGCGCGGGCGGGGGAGCCGGGCCAGGCACGGGTCACAGGCGAGATTGCTGGGCCGGTTGGCACCCGCCACTACCAGAGGTCGCACGGGGGGCTGCTCATCTTCCTCCTTCCTGATAGCCTCGATCGCCCTGAGGGTCTCCCTGAGGGTCTGACTCTGTCTCTCTCTCTCTCTCTCTCTTTCTCTCTCTCTCTTTCTCTGTTTGTTCTCTCTCCCTCTCTCTACCACTATGTTGTTTGTTGATTTCTCTCTCTCTCTCTCTCTCTTTCTGTCTTTCTCTCTCTCTCTCTCTTTCTCTTTTTTTTTTCTCTCTCTCTCTCTCTCTCCCTCTCTCTCTCTCAGGGAGGAGCCTGGGGCAGCGGCCTGAGAAACGCCTTCGGCCGGCTGCGAGAACAGTTCCCTTCCCCCCCGCGCTCCCATTCGCCCGCCCCATCCGTGCGATGGCGAATCCACCGTCCAGGGCGAAGGGGGAAACTGAACGTTCTTCAGCCTCTTCTTCTCCTGAGGATGACGCCCCACACAAACAGATTTCCAGGTTGCGCGGCCAGCTCCCCCCCTGTCCAGGGGAGCAAGGGAGAAGCGATATGAACGAGCCAGCCACCCGCGCTGTAGTGGTGACGTGCCAGGCAAACGTGCAAAAAGGAACTATCGGTGCAGTCGAGGAGAGCGCGTTGGTGGTTGTTAGCGGCTAGCATAGCTCTGGATGCAAGAAAGGTGGCTTGACGCATCTGTCTGGGGGCAGTCGTGCTTCGCCCCTCTTACCTCTCAAACAAGCCGCGCGCTGCCAAAACGTGGAGGCCCAGATCCAGTCGTGGCTGGCCTCTCCAGGCCCCAGGACATATGATCAGGTTTAACGTATTCTACCTCCGAGATGTCCAGGGGCGGCCACGAAAGGGAGGAGGAGGGAGGAGGAGGAGGAGGAGGAGGAGGAGGAGGAGGAGGAAGAGGAGGAGGAGGAGGAGGGGAGAAGGAGGAAGGAGGAGGATCCCCGAACCGTGGACGCATCGGCGCCGATTCGCCCGCCGCGGGGGGCCTGGTCTCCACCTGAGGAGCCAAACCCCCCGACCGCGAACTGGAAACAGTCGACGGCTCACCGCGGGGGCCCGCCCCACGGGCGAGGCCCCGACCGTAGGGCACGCCTGGCACTGCGGGCCGCCGGGCGCAAGGACGCCGACGAGCACCGCGATGCCAGCGGGGTGGGGGGGGCGAGGGCCTTGCGCACGTAGTGGCAAGGCCCCTACCCCCCCCCCCGCTGCGCCTCCCGCCAGCGCCACGTGGGCCACCACGCGCTCGACGGCGACCGTCCGCTCCTCTGCCCCCGCCGCGCGAGCCGTCGGACGCGGCCGCCAGCTCCTCGAGCTCGGCGGCCATTGCGACCAACACGCAGTGGTCGAAAGGCACCTCGGATGCGGGTCGGGGCAGACCCGCGCGCTCCCCCAGGCGGATGACGAGCTCCCTCAGCTGCCGCACCTTGGGGTGGACAAACTTGTTCTTGTCGCCGAACTCGCCGCCCTTGCCCGTGCCCTTGCCTTTACTTCCGCGCGAGCCTGTGCTGGCAGGCGGGCCTCGAGGCTGCCTCACCACGGGCAGGTCGTCGGCCCAAGCGTCATCCTCCAGCATCGGCTGGACGTCGGCCGCAGCGCCCCGCGCGGCATCCTCCGCCGCTCCGCCCCCGTCGTCGCCGACCAGCTCCATGTCGCACGGCGCCATGTCCGCAACAACTCCTCGGCCTCGTCCGCGTGGGCGGCGCCGCCGCCGCGGGGCGGCGGGTGGCGCGGCCGCCTCCGCAGGCGGGGCGGGGGCAAGCGGCGGCGCCGCCAGCACGGCCACGACCGTGCAGAGGAGGCCCCCAGCAGCGCGCAGCAGGCGCACCGCGTCGCGGCCGCCTGCGGGGGCGCGGGCCGCCAGCCCAGCGGCGGCGTGGACCGCGAGGAGCGGTGCCGCGCGGGCAACCATCGCCGTACCAGGCGTCGGCGCGTCGGCGGCGGGGCCAGTAGCGAGCGCGCGTGAGCCAAGATGGCGCTGGAAGAGGGAGGAGGAGGAGGAGGAGGAGGAGGAGGCGGAGGAGGAGGAGGAGGAGGAGGAGGAGGAGGAGGAGGAGGAGGAGGAGGAGGAGAGGAGGAGGAGGAGGAGGCGGAGGAGGAGGAGGAGGGAGGAGGGAGGAGGAGGAGGAGGAGGAGGAGGAGGAGGAGAGGAGGAGGAGGAGGAGGAGGAGGAGGGAGGAGGAGGAGGGAGGAGGAGGAGTGAGGAGAGGAGGAGGAGGAGGAGGTGGGAGGAGGAGGAGGGAGGAGGAGGAGGGGTAGGTGGGAGGAGGGAGGAGGAGGAGGAGGAGGAGGAGGAGGAGGAGGAGAGGGAGGAGGGAGGAGGGAGGAGGAAGGAGGAGGAGGAGGAGGAGAAGGAGGAGGAGGAGGAGGAGCGGCTTGTGTTGGCCCGAAAGGCGTCCAAAACTTGGCTTGCTCGAAACCCTCCTGGTCGGACTCACTGAAATCTGAGTCCGATTATGCGGATGCACGTTGGATCGCTTGACGACCTAGCAGCTGCACACGTGGGCGATCGTCGGCCGTTGTGCCAAACGCTCGGAGCACGACTTCCTTCCCCTCCAGTCACCTTGCCCCCACGTGGACTGCGACTCGGAGGCGGAGGAACGAGGAGGAGGATGAGGAGGAGGGGGAGGAGCAGGAAGACATCGCATCCTCCTTGCCCCGCGTCCTACCTATGGTAGCAGTGATGGGAAATGGGCCCATCAAAGATATCCGATCCGAAGGGTCGGCATTTCCCATATCCTGGGGCCTCCTGTCCCACACGCATGTATCGGCACGGCGCTCGGATATCCAACCAAAATCCATCAACAATGCAGGATCTGGAGCAACAAATCCCTCGGATCGAACATCTCCTCGGGGCCGGAACTTACCCATCTCTCGGACGTCCATTCACAGTGCGTAGTTCTGCTTGGTGCGTTTATCGCAAGATGATCCAAGACGATTCTCAGAAACCTCGGATCGGATATCCTCTCGGGGCTGGAACTTCCTTGCCCGTCGCCCGGACGTCCATTCCTCGGGCGCGGCTCCGCTTCGTCCTCTTTTTGTGTGTTTCCCCGCGATGATCCAGGATGCTCCCCGACGGTCCTCGCCGAGGATCAAAACGCCACACACCCGAGCGATGCCGAGCAGAGGAAGAGGGCGGGGGGGGGGGGGCGCACCGTGGCCCGAGGCACGCGCGGGGCCTCCGTGGGGCTCCGTGGGGGGCACGGCGGCCGCGCTGAGGGAAGGCCCGGGGAGGCGAGGGGGCTCGGGCTCGGGGAGGCGGGGACGATCCCCGTGCCCCAATCCCGCCACCCCTGCCATCCGTCCCCCCCTTCCCCCCCCCTCGTCCCTCCTGCCTCCTGCTGCTCATCCTCTCCTCCTCCTCCTCCTCCTCCTCCTCCTCCTCCTCCTCCTCCTCCTCCTCCCTGGTTCTCCCGCTCGAGATCCTCCACGTCCTCCTCTCCCTGCCCCTCCTCCTCCATCACCCCGTGTTCGACTTCCACCTCAACTCTCTCGGGGAGACGACAGCTCGGGTTTGAGGGACTCGGGGTGGCCTGACGAGGCCGCCAAGAAAATGACGAGACCCGGTCTGCAGTGTGACGCAACTGGGCCGTCAAAACTCATGACGGGCCCGTCAAACAGCGTCGGCAAACCCGAGTTCTGGCGAACTCGAGTCTTACTATCGACATGTGCGCGGACGGGTGGGGACCAGCGGATGTGTTGACACGCGCACACACACAACACACACACATAGTTCTCGCCCTCCCCCCTGAGATCCAGCGTTGCGACAAAATGACATCATCTTGACCTCACGACCCGGCCCTGGACCCAATCATTCTGCAACACTTTTCGAGCCGGATCTATCTGGCATGGTCCTGGGGGCCGAAACCGTGCGAAAACGCTTGGTGAGGAAAAACTGGAACGCCTGCATCCTCGGACCCCCTACGTCATGCTTTTGCTCACAACGTCGACCCCCAGAGGTCTCGACCCCTTCCCTGGGATCGCCTCCTCGCACCGAGCCGTTCCTTCACGGCCCTGGGGCCCGGCGAAGGCCCCCGGAGGCCGAGGATACCCGAACACTGACCCTCGCCTCGCGATCTTCTCACCAATCTTTTAGAGGGCCTGGAATCTCAGCCTTAAGTCGGGCATGTCCCCCTACAGGGGGAATATTCAAAAATAGTTAATACATACTCTGGGGACTATTGTTTGAGTGTTTTTGGGCATCCTTTGAATATCTTTTGATACTTTTCGTCCAAAATCCCCCTGTATGGAGACAGGCCCGACCTAAATCTCAGAGTCTTCGACGCTCTACGAGCTCCTCCAGGCGGCTCCACGCTCCCGGCCGCTCGAGCCGGCAGGCCAGCTCGGCCACCTGCAGCTGGCGCACCAGCCTTGGCGGCGCGCTCAGGGGGGGCAAAGGGGGGAGAGGAGGAGGAGGAGGAGGAGGAGGAGGAGGAGGAGGAGGAGGAGGAGGAGGAGGAGGAGGAGGAGGAGGAGGAGGAGGAGGAGGGGGAGGAGGAGGAGGAGGAGGAGGAGGAGGAGGACACGCACATGGCTTGGGGGTGATCGATGTCCGCCGCGAGAGAGCGCGGCCGACTATGGAGGGCTTAGTGCCTCCTCTCCCTGGGTCTTGGCACGCTCCTCGCGCACCAACTGGGCCAGGGGAATAGCGGGGGTCTTAAAAACGATCGGGGACGACTTTGTGCCCTTGGGATCTCGACCCTCCTGGACTCGGGCTAGCTGAGTGGCCGCTCCTTGGTGGCTCACTCTACTGCTGCACGCACTAGCGAGCCCTCGACCCAACCCTTCAGAGAAGGATCCACACTTATGGCAAACCAAGATACTCGTCGGGTGATCAAGGTGCTCGTAGTAAAACAAATCGTGGCCTTTATTATCATGCACAAGATCGGAGAGCTGCTTACAGTGGCCTGGGCAATGCTGGGCCTGTAAGACTCCCCGCTGTTTGAAAGACTTGGTCTGCACTCTGCACAGTATGCACCTGTGATACTGGTGAATGAGAGTCCATGTGTGGTACCTGAAGGGCTCTCTGGGCTCCTCTTGGGGTACTGGCGGAGGCGGAGGGGGGGGAGGCTCGACCGACGACGGCGGCGTCCACGACGAAAGGGCAGAGGCGGCACCCGTGGGGGGAGAAAAACTCTTCTCTGGGGCGGCCAAAACTTTGTTGCGGTGGGGGGCGATCGCGGGCCACTCTCCCAGAGCCTGCGCAACATACTTCAAATATCGCACGATAAACTTCCGAGTGTCAGTGAAATCACTTTTCTCTGCTTCACTGGGCTGCATTCCTTTAAAAGCGGCTGCCTTGGCAATGCGGTCAGCAGTGCTATTACCTTCGGCCAACCTTCTCTCTTCACTGCCTTCTGAGAGGGCCTGCAAGTCTTGGTGGGCCTTGACCTTGCGCAGGCGTTGGCCGAGGGGGAACTGGCTCCTGCCAGCCAGGACCTTACACCCAGCCCACACGTTGTGCCGAGGGTACTCAGACCCTTGGTGCAGGGACAAAACTCCTTTATAATCAGAGTAAATGACTTCCACATCCCTAGAAAGAATACTGGCCGCAACAGCGGCCAAATGCTCCGCGGCACCTGAGGTTCGTAAAAACATCTGGCCGACTCGGCCACTGAAATGGGCAAAGGCTTCACCGTTACGCATACAGACAACCGCGAAACCTGCGGCGTTGAAAACATAGTGACCGTGGTTAGTGCAACTACCATCTACATACACCTCCCCTTCGCTGAAAGCCTCCTGCGGGGTGATCCCCTCCTGAGCACACCAAAACTCCCCAAACTCCAGGCCCGAACCAGGAGGATTCTCTCCACGATACTCGGGCACCAGCTGGAAACCGAGATACTGGGGCAGGGTCTGGGGAGGAGGCTCTCTTAAATTCTGAAGCTCCGCTGCCGAGAAGTGAGTGGTTCTGAGATTCTCTGTCTTCGGGCAGTAGAGTATGCGGTGGCCGAGGTTGTCCGAATGGTGGCCGCACTCGCAGCCAGTCTCGACTTCATATCCTGCTGCCTTGGCTCTGTCCATAGTCCATATACTCTGGGTGAGGAAGGCGAGGAGGGTTCCCTTCTGGTGGCCAAGGAGGTCTGGCGATGACAGAGCAGCACGGGCAGCAACCACATCTAACTGGGCGTTCGGGTGGCCGATCTTCTCGGCCGCCTTGGAAGCGAGCTGGCCGTGCCAGTCGAACTCCATGAGCTTTTGGAGGAGGGCGGGGGAATGTCCTGGGAGAGGGTACTCAATGCCTGAGGAGGTCACAAAAGTAAATGGTCCCTGGAATTTCCAACCGATCCTTTTAAGCGAAAGCACCGCAGCGCTGAGGGGGCCCCTGGGGGAGCCCCAAGATTTGACAACTCTCGGGAGGATGGCCTCAGCCCAAACACGTAACTGCTGGAGGCTGGTCACGGCGAGGCGGGGGCGGGTGGCGGCGTCCCAAACAAGGCGATGCCACATGATGGCGGGGCCCAGGGCCGCTTTCCACAAGGGGTCCTTGAGGATGAGCAGAGCCAAACTGCGGCTGCGCGTCGGGCAACGGGGTCCCGCAGCAGCCAAAAACTGCGACATAGCTGATTCCAACTGCGTGCCATTGATGCCAGTCACCTCGACTCCGAACGTGGTGGCCGCCTCGAGGCCAGTCCTATACAACTTATGAGTGTTACCCCCTGCTCTCTTGAGCATGCGAACCCTGTTAAGTCTTTTACGCATCTTATCAAGACGCTCCGAAATCTTACGCTGCTTTCTCCAACGTCGTTGGGGCCGTCCAGCCCCAGTTTCACAACCCAGGTTAGGTCCAGACCTATCCGAGTTCGGGCCCGCCAGAGGCCCGAGGGCCGTCCTGAGTTGATCCTGAAGGGCTTGCTGGGACGCCAGGACCTGACTTTTCTTGCTGGCGATCTGGCACTTAAACTCATTGATGATGCAGTCTGCCATGGACCTGGCAGCAATATTGAGCTGGCTGACGATGAGCCTGTAACTGCGGCCGTGGCACTGGAGCAGCAGATCATCTATAAACATCGCGAGCCTGATATGACAATGCGCCTGCGTCCACACGTCGAGCGGGGCGAGCACATACATTTGCACAAGATAGGTGGCCCAACTGCATCCTGCGGCTATGCCCCTCCAAGGCTTGCCTACACTGACTGCACAATCTTGTAGTGCAACTATGCGTTCACTGGCATATTGAGATAGTATGGTACGCAATAAACAACACGGAAAACCTGATTCAACAGCACGATAAGCAAGACAAGGCCGATCAACATGTTCGTAGTAGTTAGATAAATCGTAGAGAACTTGGGCGCTATATTGTTGATCTTTGTCAGAGCTGTTGAACTCGCATTCCAAGGATTGTTTGTATACTAATTCCACTATGGAGTGACCAGCCTGATGAGCAAGATACGGCCTGCGGTGGTGTTCCTCCCACTCTCTGGCCGCTGACCTCCTGAGCCTAGCCCAGACTCTGTACAAAGCTGGGAGCATGCCAATGGACCTGAAAGAGGGCTGGCTGGCTGGGGCATCATGCTGTTTCAACTTCATCATCAGAGTCGCTACGATGCCTTGGAGCTGGGTTGGCATATGTCCAATCTTTTCCAGCAGGCCAATAAAATCGCAGACAATCTCTGCCTGTTCGTTACTCAACATACTGAAATGCCTAGGGTGGAAACCGTCCCAGGTAGTGGCAGTGGCATGGGATGGGGAAAACTTTTCGCAACCTGTCGAAGTCTCTTGGGGCTGATGGGGCCCAGGGCAATTCGATCTTCTCTGTCAGGAACGAGCTGAGGTGGGGCATCCTGGGAAACCTGCCATATTTTAGCCGGACGATCTGCTTCAGCCTGCAATATATGCTGGGGCCTGCCAGAGTACTGCGACTTAAATGGAACTGACGAGGGCCTCCAGGCCTCCAAACGCTTGGTCCATCTGTGAGCCCATCCCATTCCTCCCTTCATGTTGTCCTGAACCCAATCCCTCCATGCCTTCCCGTCTGCAGCGTTCTCTGCCGCCTGCTCCTGATGCAGGAGCTTGGTGACGTGCTCTAGCAGCTCGTCCAGAACCTGGATCGCCAGCGCCTGGTTCAGGGCACCAGCGCTGAAATCAACGTGCAACAGACCTGCAGCAACTCTAATCTCTTGCAGCCCCTCCTTGAGGGACACGACGGTGGTGAACAGCTCAGGGCAATCCTCTAAGCTGTCGAGAGCGTCCTGAAACTCAGTGAGATTCCAGTCCTGAACACATCTATGGAAATCTTGAATCCTATTGATGAGCCATCTCAACGGGCCCGTGTAGGCCACCCATTTGGCCCTACTCCTAGCAGCCTTGGCCTCAGCGGGGACCATAAGAACCTGAGGGGGGTGGGCCCTGGGGTACTTGCTAGGCTTGAGGGGGGTGTTAGTTTTCTTACTGACTGTAGCTTCCAAGTCCTGGGCCAAGCTGAAATACACGTGGTCCAGGAGCACCGACTGCTGTTGATCGCTGAGCGGCCGTTGAGCATCATCGATCAATAGCGAAGCGTACTCCAATGCAGCAGCTGACCGGTGCCAACTCACTTCTGGCAATTGCGGGCCCACAGGGATACGTGTGGGTAGCTTCTGGGGCCTATGCAGCGTGGGGATATTAAAGTTGTTCTCAACTACAATATCTAACAGCACAGGTCTGTGAGGGGAGAGAGGATACGAGGAAAGAGTACGGGGGTTACTGAGCCACGGCGAGAGGCCTTGGCTAGACAGGAAATAATCTAGCGTGGATTTGGTCTTCTTGTGTCGGTAGGTGGCGGTCGGCGGCACAAGCAGGGTCATCGTGGACCTGGACAGAAACTCCGCTTGGGCCAACCTAGCGGGGGCTAGGTTAAAATCCCCTGCAACCAAAACTGGATGGGTCAAATCATCCTGAAGTTGGCCTATGGCGGCCAGCAGTTTTAAATTGGTCTCGGAGAGACCAGCAGCAGCCTGAAAGTAGGTACAACATATGGCGAACTTCGGGACCCCAGGAAGTTCGAGCAAAACCCCCGATAATCGAGCGGGGTCGAAAGCGGCAGAAAAAGTGATTGGCTGGACCCCCAGGTCCAAACCATCCCGAATCAAAATCGCAACTCCCGAAACCAACTCATTATTCTCACTCGTGGCTGCAGGCGTGATGTAAGCCAGCCACCCCTGGGCCGAGCACCATTGTATCTGACGCACAATGCTATCTCCTTCGGCAAGCTTACACTCCTGAGCACAGATGATCGTGACTGCACTAGACTGCGGCGAAAGGACAAACTTGCGCACAGCAGGCCAGCAGGAGGAGGAGGAGGAGGAGGAGGAGGAGGAGGAGGAGGACGACGAGGAGGAGGAGGAGGACGAGGAGGAGGAGGGGGGGGGAGGGGGGGAAGGCTTCCCAGAAACAGGCTGCTTCTCAGAAGGCGCTGGCCGTGCAGCTACAGAGCAGGCCCGTGCCTTCCAAGAAGCAAGGGGGGCTTGTCGGAGACCTTCGCCCCTCCCCCTGCTTCCCTCTGCGCGTGGCTGACAGCCTCTCGTCCAGCGCGGCCAGCGCGCCCCCGAAGCACGAGTGCGCCGCGGCGACGGTGGCCGCGAGCGCGGCGTCGCGGGCCGCGCAGGCGCTCTCGTCGAAGACGAGGGCCATCAGCAGCTGCCCGCAAGCCACCTGCTGCTTGCCCGTCAACGGGGCGACAATCAACCCAGACTTCCGGCGATACGCGCCTTCAGCCTGGCATGCGTATCTTGTTTCTCGACTTCGGCCTCTGGGAAGCGCCATCGGGCCCTTACGGACCACGGGATGTGGATCCGGGACGCACGAACTACAGTCGATCAGAATAGTAAGGACGCGCGATAAGGATGCAAGAGCCCTGGACGCCCATCTCGAAGCCTTTCGAGCGGGGCGCAGCCAGCGAAAGCGGCGAAGGATGGGCCGAGGAGGCAAGGGTACCCTTAGGAAGGTTGCCCATCCTCCTCCTCCTCCTCCTCCTCCTCCTCCTCCTCCTCCTCCTCCTCCCCCTCCTCCTCCCCCTCCTCCTCGTCCTCCTCCTCATCCCACCTACTCCTCCCTTTCCTCCTCCTCCTCCTCCTCCTCCTCCTCCTCCTTGCCCATCCTTCCTATGCGGGTTAACTGTGCACCCCGGGAAGCCGTCGGGACCTCTCTGGCCACAAACGTGAGGTGGTCCCAGGGCTTTACCTGGGCCTCTGGAGGCCTAGAGTCAGAAAAGTAATTGCGGCCGCCTTGGTTCGCTCAGGACGGTGGGGGTCTGTTCTGGGGAGGAAGAGGAGGAGAAGGAGGAGGGGGAGGAGGAGGAGGAGGAGGAGGGGGAGGAGGGGGAAGGGAAGGAGGAAGAGGAGGAGGAGGAAGAGGAGGAGGAGAAGGAGTAGAGGAGTAGGAGAAGGGAGGGAGAGGAGGAGGAGGAGGAGGAGGAGGAGGAGGACGACGACGAGAAGGAGGAGGAGGAGGAGGGAGAAAGAGGATGATGATGATGATGATGATGATGATGATGAGGAGGAGGAGGAGGAGGAGGAGGAGGAGGAGGAGAAGGATTCTCCCGCTCGCGCGCTAGCGAGCTGTCTCCGAGCGCGGCCGCGGCGTGCGCGCGCGGGGCGGCCCCAAAATGGGCAGGCCCGTCCCGCGCGCTCAAGCCGGGGCGCCGCGCGTCAGACGGTGGAGTCCGTCTGGTCGCCGATGTCGGCGAGGCAGCGCCCGTCAGCCTTAGAGTGGGAGAGGAGGGAGGGGGGCAGAGAAGCTGCGGAGACAGCAGGAGCTTGCTCACAGAGAATAGAAGAAGCATTCTCCCGCTCGCGCGCTAGCGAGCTGTCTCCGAGCGCGGCCGCGGCGTGCGCGCGCGGGGCGGCCCAAAATGGGCAGGCCCGTCCCGCGCGCTCAAGCCGGGGCGCCGCGCGTCAGACGGTGGAGTCCGTCTGGTCGCCGATGTCGGCGAGGCAGCCATACCCGTGCTCAAGGACCTTGCGAAGTGACAAGGTTTTGGCGGGCGGCCGCAAGCAGGGCAGGCCAAGCGGCGGGGCCGACTTGGAGGAACGAAGCGACAAGGCGGTCGCTGGCGGTGGCGAAGAACAAGATACGAGCCCGCGCGTGCTCGGGCAGCGCAGCAAGAACTGTGGAGGCGGCGGCGGCTTGCAGGTAGCGCTCGGCACTGGAAGCTTGACGCCAGCGCCCTCGCCAGAAGACGCGGGGGACGTCTTCCGTAGCGATATAGAAGTCTGTTGCGCCAGAGCCCCGCAGACAAGCGGGCGTCAGGTTGAGCCCCTGACCTGCTTTGGCAAGAGGGACGCCCAGAGCCAAAAGCAGATGATTCCACCGAGCACGGAAGCCGCTCGCGCCGAAGGGGGCGAGAGGATCGGTGGAAGCCAACCTCCCAAACACTTGATTCAATATCTTCACCGTGCCCCGATCGGAGCAGCGAGCATGTTGCGTCGGGTACGTTCTTCTGGTCTTTGGAACAAGAATCGAAAGAAAAGCATCCCCTTCAACTTCGAGACGGTCGCATGGAAGCGACAGGTCACAGCGGCGCGACGCCAGCAGTTCGCCAGGCCTGAGGAACATCGTGAAGCCCATGAGCAGCAGGGCCGCCATCACCGGCCAGTCCCAGGCGAGACAGAGCCCGACCATGGCGCGCAGCAGCGCGCGTGGCAAGGGGGGACGGAGCTTTGGCGGCTCCGCAAGCTTCCATTGTTTCGCTACGTCCCAAGCTTCTGTCAGAAAGGCCTTCCAATGCGGATGGGCGCTTTGGATTCCCAAGATGGCATGGACCAAAATATAATGAGGGAAACCTGCATCATGAAGCCACGCGCCGAAGGTCGCGAGGAAACGGGCGAGAAGTATCCCGCTTCGGTAAAGTGTGGCGGGTGGCACGCCAGTGTGTTCTGCTAACCACAGCTCGAAGGCATCAATCGATCTCGAGCGACGGTCGAGATACGCGGAGGTGAGGTGAGAATCGCGCACGAAGGGAGTGCGCGGAGGGCGAGCGGGCGCGGAAGGCGCAGCCCGACTAAGCCCTTGGCCTGCGGTCGGCGCCGCGGCTCCCAGAGAGATGCAGAGGCCGCAGACGCACCACAGGATGAGCGCAGGGCGGCCAGGGCTTGGAGAGCTGATCAGCGTGGCGGCCCTCCTGCGCCTGGACGCGTAGAAGGGCGGAACGAGGGCGTCCCGCCCGTCGGTCTCGAACCCCGACGCCTCCGCCAGCATCGCCCGCGCCGAGCTGAAGGATCCGCCCATGTTACGGTAGGCACGGCGAGCCCCTGCTTCGATCTCGGCTGGCAGAGCGCCCCCTCCCTCGAGGGTCGCCCAGTCAAAAGGCGGGCGCGGCTCGGCACGCGCAGCTGCGGCTGCTTCGGCGAGCTCGGAACGAGCTGCCGAGGACGTGAAGCCCGAATGATGTGGAACGGGCACCACCTCCGCGAAGGCGTCGAGGATCTCGGACGGAGGGGAGTGGGATCCCCACAGCGCTGCTGGGATGGCGCCGTGACTGTCCTGCACATGGTACAGAAGGTCGAAAAGGCAGGCCAATTTGCCCGCGCGCCGCCGCTGCTCGATCTTTGAGCCGAGCCCGATGCCACGGATGGCGCCCGCCCCCATGGCTTGGAGGTCAGCATGCGCGGGGATAGCCTCGGGCTCGACGACGGCCACGTAAGGATGCAACCACGAGGCCTCGTCGATCGGCTCGGCGCCGCCTGTCTGAAACAGGCGCTTGTAGGCGTGCAAGGCCCGCAGGAGGCAGTGCAAGTCATCCTTGCCCTCGGGCTCGGCGGCCCCTGCGGGTGCGAAAGACCTCAGCCACGACGCCGCGCTCTGGAAGGCAGCTTGCCAGGCGGGTCCCCACCTCACCACAGTGATCTTCTCACCGCCGATGTTGAGGCGCCACGCTAGGGCGCTGGCGGCCCCTGGAGGCAAGGGCTGCTCAGCGGCCGCAGAGGCCGTGCGCCGCGCTGCGAAGGCTGCAGCCGCGGCGCTTCCAGCGTCACCGCTGTGAGAGCCGCTGAGATGCAGCTCGGGCTCTGAAGCTCGGCCAAGCGCGAAGCCACTCGAAGACCCCCCTTCCTCGGCGGCACGCCCTCCTCCCTGCGGGGCCGCAACAGCATCGCTGGAAGAGCGCATGCCTACCGAAGTCGGAGGGGCCTGAGCAGCGGAGTCCGCGCGGGAGCTGCCTGCGAGGCGACGTCCGAGCTCGCACCATGGCGGGGCGTGGCTGGCTGCTGCGAAGTGGCGGGGCTCGGGCGACGCGGAGCGACTCGAGGGGAGCGCACCTCGCGACGCCCAGGCGACGTCGCCTGACGCGAAGGCGCGAGAGGAGTCGCGCGCGTTCGCTCGACTAAGCCCCTGGCCGGCGGCCGACCCGCGGGATCGCGACGCCGCACGCCCACCAGAGTGGTGACGGGGTGGTGGCGGCGGCGGGGGGACGGGCCGCGGCGTCTCGGAGCCTGCACGCGTGCCGCGGCCCCGAGAGCGGCTGCGAGCCGCGGCGTGAGCGGCGGGCGGAGAGGCCTCCGCGCGGCGAGGGAAGGCCGCCTGCAAGCGGAGGAGGACCTCGGGGTTCAGGCCCGCCACGACGCGCTCGAGGTCCACCGAGGAGTCAGCGAGGGCACTCAGCACGACGTCCTCGAGCTCCGTCGGAGAGTCCTCCTCGCACGCGGGCTCCGCTCTCGAGCGGCTGCGGGCGCTCGCGGGCGGAGACCCGTCAGGAGTGTGCGGGCCCTCCGATGCCTCCCCCGCCGGCGGCCCCGACGGCTCCTCAGGCGAGATCGAGCCGTCGATGGGAGGCGAGGAGCAGCCTCCCGAGGGAGAGGTGTGATCAGTCCCGTACGGGTTCGGAGACCGCGTGCGGCTGCGGGCAGGGCTGCGGCTCCGCGGTGGAGGGCCCACTCCCGCGGCGGAGCTGGGGCGTGCCGCGCCTGCCCAGCGGCGCGCATTAGCAGTGCGACGCGCCCTGCGGCCCGGCGTCGTGGCGGCCCCCCCCTCAGGGGCGGGGAGCGCCGCCGTCGAAGCTCGCCGCTGCTTCTTGGCGCGCCTGTTGCGCGCGGCGCCCGTGCGCGAGGCGGAGTGCGGCGCGTGACCACCGCGATTGGGCTGGTCCTCGACAGCTTCGTCCCGCGGGCCCAGGCGGGCGCGGACCGCGCGCCCCTCACGACGGCTGAAGCTGGACGCTGGGTCGTCGGCAGGTCTCGCCAAGGCGCGCGGGTCCTCAGCTTCCACCTCGGCCAGGGAGCGCCCAGTGGACGACGCGGGGGCGTCCCCAGCACGAGCGGCACGATCCGCGTTGGCGAGGCCCGTCGAGACCTCAGCGTTGTGCAGGACGGCGCGCAGAGTTTTGCGCCAATCCCGACCCAGCTGGACGGGAGCCGCACGCGGCAAGCCCGCGGCCTCACGACTGGCGGCCTCGCGCAAGCGTCGGAAGTAGGCGCGATCGGCCATCCCTTCCGCGAGCTCGGCACGAGCGACGGCACGCTCGCCTTCGCCGCGTGCAGGAGCCTGCACCGTGCGCCTGGTGGCGTCGGCACGCGCGGTGCGGAGTGCGTCGAGCTCCACGCGGCCGCGCGACACGGCGGAGGCGAGGATGGCATCAGACTCAGCCGCCCGCGTCGCGAGGGCAGACGAAACCCCGCTCCTTGGGAGAGGCGCGCCCGAGGCGGGGAGGGCAGCCCGAGGGGCCAGCTCGGCACTCGCCAGGGCGACCCGCGAAGAGACCGCTTCTTCGAGCGCCTGAAGGGCCATGGTCGACCCAGGAGCCAGCTTGCCCTTGCGGGCGCCCTTCCCTGCCGCTTTTGCCTGGGCGTAGGCGCGAGCGGCAGGACCGTCACCGCCCGTGCTAGGACCAGCGGGCGGCGCGGCGGCCTGCGAGAGGGCCTGGAGCAACACTGACTTGGCGTCACAGAGCTGCTTCCAGTTGAGCGCGCGGGCTGCTCGCTCATCGGCCCCCAAGTGCGCAGGAGTCCTGTCTGGATGGTAGACTAGGGACTGGCGCCTGAAGGCGGCTTCGATGGTGCTGCGCGAGGCCCCGTCCACGACGCCAAGCAGTTGGCGAGAGGCGCTCACCCTGGCCGCTCGCTGGAAGATGCGGGGGGTAGCAGCCGTGGCCCCCTTTGGCGCTTCCCGTGAGCCGACGCGCGACGAGCCCCCCCCGATCGCAGGCGGAGGGGCCGCCGCGGCCTTGGAGCGGAGGGCCAGAGGCGGAGCACGCTTGGCGGCCGGGGGAGCCGAACCAGCGCTGGCGGCGGCAGGGTCGGGGCCGTGCGAGCCGCCCTCCGAGGACGCAGACGCTTTGGGCGTGGCGTCTGCTGTGGATGTGAGAGGCCGGTCGCTGTCAGCGAAGAGCGCGTTGCGAGGCCCGCGACGCTCTCCGCTGGCGAGAGCAGCTTCGCTGCTGCTCTCGGCGGCGCCCGAGGGGTCGAGGGCTTCGCCCTGGGCGCCGTCGCCGGCGGCGTCGGCGGCCATCCCCGCGCCCACCGAGAGGGGGGGGGCGGCCGCCCAACGGTGGCTGAGCAACCCCTCGGGGCCTCGAGCCACAAGCTGCGCAACAAATCGGCCCCAGAGACAAGTAGGGAATGACGAGCGGGAGTCGGCGTACGCGATGCAATCAAAGCGAGTAAATTCTCCTCTCTCTGCTTCCACTAACCAGGCGGGAGGGTCACGAGACGGGGGCCTCACCGCACGGTTGCGCGTGGGATCGTCGGCCCTATGCACGTCCGTGGGCACGTACATGCCTCCCATATATAAACCTCCTCCTATCACATAGGGCAAAGTGGTCGAGAGAACATGAGATAGACCAGGAGAGCTGCTGCGCCCGTGCGCGGTCGCGCCCAAAGCCACTTTTGAATCCAGGAGAACGGGGATACGAGAGTCAGGGAGGCGAACACAACAGTATTTGCACAGACTCTTATACACTGTGGTCTCAAGGATATTGATGTGACGAGGCATGCGAAACTCCCATTTGTACGCGAGCCGAAAGCGCAGCGCCTCTGATAGCTCGGTGACCCAACGCGGCGCGACGGGGGGCTCAATAGACGGGAGCCCCAGGTCGTGATGCAGTTGGGTGAGCTCAGGGCCCAAGGGCACGCCGCGGCTGAGTACGGCGAGGAGGCTCCGATTGTGCAGGATCGTGTGCCACCCCCCGTGCTCCGATCTGCGCCACAGCTCGGCGGAGAGCTGCGGGCTGATAGGAGCGCGGACAACGCCCCCCCAGCCGAGAGACGCGTCCGTACCGAACACCTCGGGGCAAGGCTGCGCCCGAAGGTCGGTTATAGCCGTAAAGGCTAAAAAGGTGCAGGCCAGAAGCTCGTCGCGAACATAAGGGGGCAGGTCGTATTCGATGCCGTCCTCGGTCGCCAGGCGCGACAAGAAGTTGTAGACGTGCGTAAAGATGGCGAGCATCGGGCGGCGATAGAGGAAGACCTGGACCCAGCAGCCCACAAGAGAGGCTAGCAGGGAGCGGGTGGTGATCCCGAGGTAGATTTGGATCAGGGTCAGCCTGCACAAGGCCACCGTCCGCACAAGAGGAGCGCAGACGATGCCTATGCGCCCCTCCACCTCGGCGCCCACCACCACCTTGTGCGTTTCGCCGCGCGCGCGCTTGCCTGGATGCTGTATCAGGCCCACGCGCGGGTAGCCCGCATCACAGGCGGCAAAGACCTCACGATCACGGCGACACGGGTCGTCGGGGCGAGGAGCGGAGCCACGCCACGAGAGCTTCTGAAAACCTGTATGGTCATCAATATTCAGCATCTCGACAAACGGGCCCCGCGGGAAGGGCGAGCGGTGGACAACCTGCTCGTGAGGCCGCAAAGCCCCGAAGCTGTGCAAGACGCCTTCATGCGCAGAGTTGGCAATCTCCACAGCCATGTTGTCGCCCATCGCCAGAGCATTGAGGCAGGGCGCGACATCCACACCGTCAAGCTCGGGGCGCCAGGCTCGAAAGGCCTTGAAGCGAGATGATGGCAGACGAACGCGCAGGGCGTTACGTCTGGCGCGCGCGGGAGGGACGCGGAAAGTGTAGTAAAACTCCCGTAGGTCGTCACAAGAAACTGCCAGCCATTCCCCAGGTGCCAGCCCCAAACGGCACAGCAGGAAACCTTGGCCAAGGCGCTGGGTGCTGGACGAAATTGAAGCACAGCGGCTGTTCACGACCGTGGGGTTCAGGATCAGCCTGTCGAAATCGCTGTCCTTCGGTACCCTGAAAGCTCCACAGGCTTCATCCCAGGCGAGGTCCGAAGCAGGAGTCAGGTACAGGGCGCCACAGGCATCCCACTTCTGGAGTAGGGCCCACAGCTCGGCGCGGTCCATATGGACGCGCGCTCCCTTCTGGCCAGCAGGCCACTCTGATGCCGGTAGCCGCATCACCTCTGGATCGATGAAAGCTTCGCGGACTCGAGCGTCGGAGAGGAAGGGAACGGGATCAAACTCTGGCGAATAATCCCACTTGATGCGAGACGCCCTGACTTTCAAATCGAAGGGCTCGGCCTGGGTGGAGTCCCAAGCCGCCGCAGCCGCCAACGAACCAGGCACAGAAGGAGCGCTGGTCGGGCAGTGCCGCATGGGGGCGGGTACGGAAGAAGAGGAAGTGAAGGAGGCCTCCAAAGCTGCAACATGGGTGGCCAGGCCATGGAGCGAGACCTCAGTGGAGTCGAACTTGGCGAAGGCTCGACCTAAGTCGCTCTTGCCGCCACGGGCGAGGCGAACTGCGATCCGACACAACCGTTCGATACGGGTGCGGACGCCCTCCTGGCAGGGCGAGACCGTGGCGCGGACGCGAGCCTCGGCGGGAGCGAGGCTAGGATGACCCAAGGTGAGCCAGTTCAACGCAATAACAGAATACTGCGCGAGCGTCCGCGCCGCGCGCCGCAATCTCCAGCGCTCCCTGCGCCTCGCCGACAAGCCGTCAGGCGGGGGACCAAGAGGTGGAGCAGGCGGGCACGGCCAAGGATCGCGGGGAGGCGGCCCCAAAAGGTACGGGTCGTCCCTGTCCATTGCACGCATAGATGAGCGGGAGAAAGATCCAAGAGAACATCGAGCACCCATCCCAACCTGGGACAGCGCTGCCGCCCAGTGGGTGATATCAATGTTCGCGCCTGGAAACAGGCGCAGCAAGGCAGACAAGTCAGCGACGAATGGCGCGACTTTGGCAAGAGCAGCAGGGGTGCTTGAAGGAGAACAGGCACCAGCAGGGACACCAACCTCAGGAGCTGCAGGCCCCCTGGAGGGCGCGCTCGACTGAGGCAGGCGTCGGCCAAAATGGCCGAAGGGATCCGAGAAGCGGTTCGGAGCAGAGCGAAGGGCGTGGTGGCGGAACGTACTCCTCCCTGCGGGGCCGCAACAGCATCGCTGGAAGAGCGCATTCCTACCCTCACGCCCTCGCTGAGCCCAAACGCGCCTAGCAGCCGCAACAGCGTCGGTGCAGACTGTGTGCGGCGGCGTACCCCGGCCCCGCGAAGGCCCACCCTTCCAGGAGGCGGGCGCCAAAGGCGCCCTCAGTCCTTCTTGGGCACCGCCTTCGGTGCCTTGGACGCACCCTGGGACTTGAAGGGGGGCTTCGAAACCTTGGGCTGCTTGGGCTGATGAGGTGGATGCTTGGGGAGCGCGACGGCGCGCTCGGCGTCGAGACGCGCCCGAAATGCTTGCAGCTCCTTCACGTATTCGCCCTGCGCCGACAGCCAGCGAGGATCCACCAGGGGTGAGAACGGGGTCTGGGCCTCGCGCTCCGTGTGACGACTGGTCACGCGACACGGGGGAGGCTCCAGCCCCGTAAGGAACCAGGCGGCCTCGAGATAGCCGCGGTCCCCCGCCAGCTGGTCGATGAACATGCACTGACACGTCAGTAAAGTCTGGACTCTCTCGGGGTTGCCCTCTTCGCAGGCCCGCCACAGCTCGGCGCTGAGGAAGGCGAAATGCGTCAACAACACGTGCGTCGTCGGCTGAGCCCCCAAGGGACTGTGCTCCCGAAAATACTGATGCATGGCCATGGGGGTCACGGCGCTGACTTCCACGCCCAGGACACGGGCCAAATTCTCCTTCATCAGTCCTCGCACATCGGGGCCGTGCTGTAGCAGCGCTTGCTGCCACTCGCGCCTCCGAGCAATGCCCCCCATCTGGGCCGATGCGGGCGCGGGGTCGCCCGAGCTCGTGGGCGGAATTTGAGCTGAGTCGCTCAGGGTCCCCAGAAGCGGATGGACGGTTGGGCGATGGCCCCGCCCCTGCTGCAATAGGAGGGACTGGTGCAGGCACTGTAGCATGAGGCTGAAGTCCGTCGGATTGGCCGCATGGGGCGGCTCTGACCCGTCGGCGCCGCCCGCCTCGGCAAAGCCGTCGGCCGCAGCGGGATGGGCTAGCCCAGGTGGCGGCGGGGGGCCCATCGCTCCGAAACCGGACGAAGGGGCCCGAGGGACAGCAAGAGAGCGCGCCTTTTCCCACGCCGAGACCAGCGCGGAGGTCGGACCCTTGGGACGCGCGGAGACCCGCTGTGGGGCCACGGGCGCGTGAGACAGGACGGCCTCGATCCCCGCAGGATCCAGCCCGAGGCGCACCGCTTCGTCGCTGAAAAGCTGAGGCACCTCGGGCCGATCGCTCCGGGCAGCCGGCGCGGGGCCGGCTCGGGTCTGCCGACCATCGTGGAGGCCGCGTGGGCTGCAAGCAAGGCGCGCATTTCGGCAGCTACTTCGGCACGGGTCATAGGAGCCCCGTCGTCCAGAGACGCCGCAGGGGCACCAGGAGCGATCGGAGCGGGACCCGCGACCCGTGGCGGCGCGGCGGTGCCCGCGCGCTTCGCGGGCGGGCCGCGCGGCGCTCCAGCGTCCGCGGGAGATCGCGCACTTGGGGCCGTGCGGTCGGCTTCCCCGTCGGCCGCGAACCCCTCGGGCTCCTCCATCTCGTCGGCAGAGTGATAGGGAGTAGCCCGATCGGCCCCTGGGAGCGGCTCTTCTCCTGCAGTAGGCGGGGCGCCGTGCAAGCGTGCGTAGCCCTCGCGAAGCACCCGAACCCCCGAAGGATGTGGCCAATAGACGCGGCCCCGCACCTCGGCGAAGGGAACGATGACTGCGTCCTCCCCGACCTCTAGAGGGTAAAGCGACTCGAGCTCGAGCTCTGCAACCTCGATATCTACGACGAGGACGGATGCAGTAGTGGCGAGCGGCCGTGAAGCGGCCCCCTGGAGCTGGACGTCCACTAGCTGGAAAGGGCCTATCATTCCTGCAAAGCCATCCGCCTCGGCAGCCACGAGCTCCGCCGTAGAGCGAAAGGCGCCAGGCAGGGCCAGAAGGATGCCCCCTTCTCGAGACGCGAGGGGGATAGCTGCCCAGCTGGTGTCGCCGTCGTCTAGGCGCCATCGTGCGTAATCGCGAGCCGTGGGAGCCGCGAATGGGTAGAGCTCGGGCCATAGAGGCCCTCCGCCAACTGGTGGCAGCTCAGCCATCAATGGGCGCTGTCGTGGGAACTGCCGCCCGAATGCTGGGCGCCTGCCCGCTCGAGCGCTCGAGGCCGAGGCGGAACCCCGTAAGCCAGCGCTCGCGCCGCACGGCGGTCCTGCTCAGGGGAAGCAGGAACCGCACCGCGCGGCCAGGCGGAGGCCCTGAGCCTCCGCCACACGTACGGGCCCAGCAGCCCGAAGCAGCAGCCTGCGCAGGCGCTGCACGCGGCCGTCACCCAAAGGAAGGCGACGACCGTGCTGAGCAGCCAGGGAGAGACCCCGCCGCTCAGATCCACCGCCAGCCCGAGGCAGACGGTGGGGCAGGCGGAACCCGCCGAAGGGAGGGGGCAGTAAGCCCCCTCACCCTCGGACGAGTCCGCCTGCTGGATGGACCAGGCAGGCGCAGGAGGCCCTTGGTCCTGAAGCACAGAAAGGGGGGCAGACACGAGCCGCTCGTAGAGCGCGGCCCGCAGCCCCCTGAAGAAGATCTCCCCAGCGCCCCCGAGAGCCGCTTGTGCGACCGCCTGCATAAGGCGTCCGCACGCGCGGCCGACGGGGGGGCACTTGGGCAGAGAAGCTGCGGAGACAGCAGGAGCTTGCTCACAGAGAATAGAAGAAGCATGAGGAAGATATCTTCCCCGCCGCGGCCGGACGGCCCGACCTTCTGGCGGATTTCCTGGTCCCTGCGCGCACCTTCCGGAGCGCGGTTCCGGGCCCTGTCTGGGGCCACTCGGCTGCGTGCCCCCCCCCCGCTGCAGTGCGCCAGCCGAGGGAGACTGGCCCTGGGTACCCTTGGGTCCCTCCTCTAAGCTGTATGCGCAAGGGTCTAGTGGAACTCTCGGGGATAAGTAATTATAGGGTGCGGTGACGGGTGCGCGGAAGGGAGCGGTGACGGGTGCGCGGAAGGGTGACATGGCTTAGGGGCCCTCAGCCATCTTCACGTCCCGAGCTGCTTTCTCGACGGCCCCGGGACCCCGGAAGGGCCCCAGGATGCTTGGAGAGGAGAGACAGAGGACCCTGTCCCTCAGGGCGCCCCCCCTGATCTTTACGGCGGCCCTGAAAATCCGCCCCGTGGACCTCTCTCCTCGGGGCGCGGAGAGCGCCCTCCTCCCTGGGGCGCGGAGGGCGGCGCCGGAGGTGCCCCCGTGGGAGGCCCAACGCCGTTCCAAGAGATCCGGGCAGATCTCGAAAAGTCGTGCTCATACCGATGTGTGTTCATTTTCTCCTCATTCTTCTTTTTAGTGTTATTATGATTAGTATTATTATTTGTATTATTGTTATGAGTATTATTAATATTATTTTCGTCTTATGGCGAAAAGAAATCAAATACTGCCGATGCCGCTACTCCTGGGGCCGTTCCTGGGGCGCGTCCTGACCAGAATGCCAATGCGAATCCAGCCGTGGTGACGAGGCCATCTCAAGATGTCGCCGAAAACAAAGAAACAAGAATGGCCAGGGTCGCCGCTTCCCGCGCGCTGCTTGAAAACAATAGACATGAAGCTGGGGCCCCTCGAACTGCAGGATCCGTTTAAGGGGTGCGGCGGGATCCGCAATCCTGCTCAAAAAACCTGTCACTGCCGCCCGCGCGCGCCCGGCGCGCGCGTCACGACGCGGGGTCCTACTGACAGGCTGGCGTCCAATTAGGGGGGGCCCTTTGGTGGCCTCCCGAATGGGTCGAAGGATCGCGCCGCATCGGCGATGCATCGGCGGTGCCCAGCCGACGTCGACGATGCATCGGCGACGTCGGAATGGAGGAAATCTGGATGCATATCGAAATGCGCGGTCCCTGGAGGTCCCGACCCATTCCCTGGGATATCCCGGCCCTTCCCAAAAGGAGTCCATCTGGCGCGCCGAATGGACTCCATCGAGAGTCCGGTGTGGGACGTCCTCACAAATCTCCCCCAAAAACGATGGAGCCCATCATGCGCCGAATGGACTCTCGAGACTTAAGCAAATCTGGCGACGAAGGACTCTATCTGGCGACGAGTCCATCCGGCGAACTGACAGTCTATCCGGCGGCATTCGAGTCCATCCAGCGCCAAATTACAATCCATCCGACGGCATTAAAGCCGATCTGGCCGTCAAATTGGCTATCGTGGCATCCGAGCCAATTCAGCGGATAGCCCCCTTGTGCTGATTGCACGACCCCGCGACCCCTCGACCAAGCGAATCCCGCGCCCCCTATGACCACCCCGCGCTTCCACGACCCCACCACCCCGCCACCCCACAACTCCGCGACCCACGACCCCACGACCCCGAGACTCCACGATCCCGCGGCCCCACTATCCCGCGACCACAAGAACCCGCGACACCGCGACCCTGCCACCCCACAAACCTGCCCACCACCATGCCACCCCACCGCCATGCACCACCATGCCACCCCGCCGTCACCTCACCACCATGCCACCCCGCGACCCCACCTCACCACCACGCCACCCCATACCGATACAGTCCCAAAGCAACACACATGACAGTCCGTGCACAGTGAGAGACCTGTAGAAATAAGTGCGCACGCCGAGCCTCCGGTGCGTCCGAGAGGCGCCAACATAAGGATGTGATTTGTTTGGGCGGGGGCATAGGGAAAATAACTATCGCAATGATTTCTTTTGAAAACGCACTCCCGATTTCAAAGAGTCCATTCGGCGAAGCCTTCTCACAAAACCCATCCGGCGAAGTTTGAGCCCATGCCCATCCTGCTGACATTAGAGCCCATCCGGCGCGTCGACTGGACTCAGTCGGCGAGAAAACAGAGTCCATCTGGCCAAGGGAGTCCACCGTCAAAAAGAAGAGTCCATCCGACAGCGCGACTCAAGATTTGCAATGCTTTCTGCACGTTTAGCTCACGTCGATTAGAGCTCATCTGGCGGTTGCGCGGGGATCCGCCGAATGGAATTTCACTCGGCGCCAAACAGGCTCTTTTCGGAAGGACTGGGCGGTTTTTCATCCTAAATCGTTGTTTGACGGTCCTGGGGCCTGGCGAGGGCCCCCGGAAGCCGAGCATTGCCGAAAACCTCCCATCGTGACTTCGCTCACGACGCGAGCATGCCTGGGGAGAGCCTTGCACCTTGTTTCCTCCTCTTCCTCTTCGACTCGTGGCGACACCTGCGAGCTGTGCCCCCTCAGCGGCCGGACGCCGCCTGCCTCTCGGGCGGGTGGTCATGGGGGGGACCTACATGGGGGGTGAAGAAGAACAGGGCCCTACAGGGGCTCTATCCTCCACCACCCATGTAGCTTTAGAACGTCCAGGGTTCTCTAGGGATGGTCTCCCTTGAAAACAGCCAACCCACACCATCCCGAACCCCTACGAAAACCCTCGGGGAAGGGTTCCCAGAGGCTTTCCTAAGGGCTTCGGAGGGGTTTTCGTTGTTCTGAGGGGGAAACAGTAGGTCACCCCCCAATTGCCACCCGCCCGAGCCTCCAGGAGTGCGCTGGCCCGGTGCAGCACGTCCTGAGCATCGTTTAACCGATCCCCATCTCCAGCGGCGTGGCCTGGGCCCCGCTGGCAGATCTACCCCCTAGATGTGGATACAGGCCGTTTCCTTCGGATTTCGAGGGGTGTATCCCCAACTGGGATGCTAATTTGGTGGGGGTCTCGAAGGGGATGAAGATGGGGATGGGGGTCGGTTGAACGATACAGACGTCCTGCGACGCGGCGAGGCCGGAGAGGCCGAGCTTCGTGGCCAGCTGCGCGAGCGCCGCCAGGTGGACGAGGTCGCGCCTTGGGGGCCCAGGCGGATGGGCCGATTTTCCACCACCGCTACCGTAGGCATGTCGGAGGAGGAGGAGGAGGCGGAGGAGGAGGAGGAGGAAGAGGAGGAGAGGGGAGAAGCAGGAGGGAGGAGGAGGAGGGAGGAGGAGGGAGGAGGAGGGAGGAGGGAGGAGGCGGAGGAGGAGGAGGAGGCGGAGGAGGAGGAGGAGGAGGCGGACCTCCCCAGCCTCCCTTCTCCCCCGTCCAACCGATGGCAGCGGTGGTGGGACAGTGGCCCATCACAAGCGCGGGGAGCCCAGGGCTCCCGGCGCCTCTCTTCTGTCTTGGCATTGGGAGGCGCGGGTCCTGGGGACAACGGGCCCTGGACCCCGGGGGCCTTCCCCCAGGGCGAGCTCGTCATCCTGAATAGTTTTCTGGCAGTTTCGGGGCGGGCCCGCGGGGGGCCCCGAGGAACCGAACAAAAACGGCGAGAAGTCTCAGGATCCGTTTCCACCATCCGGATCCGCCTCCCCCACGGCGACTGTCGAGCTGGGCGTTCTCGCCCAGCTCGGGACCCCAAACAGTGGCGCAGAGAGATGGGTCCTGGGCTTTGGTTGTGCCTTTTCACGGTGTCGCAAGTTCTTCGCTACATACGTCAGGGATGGCGGTGGGTGCACAGGCAGGGGGTGAGAGAGGAGGGGGTGCAGTCGACCAGGAGAGGGATACTGGTACACCTGTATCCCCTCCTGGTCGACCCGACGGGAGGAGGGGAGGGTGGTGGGATCGAGAGGCGAGGGAGGAGGGGAGGAGGGGAGGCGCGGGGAGCAGGGCGCGGGGAGAAGGGCCGAGGGAGGAGGAGGGACGGGAAGGGGGGAGACAGAAAGAAGCGGGGAGGGGAACCGAGAGGAGGGGGTCACAGGGGGAGGACACGCACGTACACACATACACACACAAACATAAAAACACACAGACGCACATGCACACAATCGCGTGCACATGTACACATAGGCATGTAAAGCTTAATCGGCATGTGCGTACTTCAATACATATACACATAGTGAGAGGGAGTAAGCAAGAGAGAGAGGGAGAGAGAGAGACAGAGACCCAGGCAAATATGCAAACACAATAAGAGAACGACACATACATATGATGATGATGATGATATATATATATATATATACAGACGGACGGACGGACAGTCATAACGCAAAACGGTGCATACATTTGAAGATGTATGTGTATATATGTGTACACATGTACACGTACATTGTCCGCCACCGTGTCGCTGGGCATGGAACGAGCGTGTCCTCAGGTCCTTGGCTCAATCCTCTAAGCCTCAATCCTCGCTCCTGAGGAGTCTTTTCGAACATCTCCGGGGGCTTGTTGCGTTCCCCTTGGGTTCCCCCGCATGTTCTCGCGTGACCTGCTGGGGCCCAGGAGGACCCCAAGACGGGCCAAGAGGGTCCCAAGAGGCACTCAGGACGGCCCAAGAGGGCCCCGAGACACCCAAAAATCGCGCCAAGACGCCCAAGATGGCCCCAAGATGGCCCAAGAGGCCTCCGAGACGCCCCAAGAGAGCCCAGAAACCTTCCCAAAAGGACCATGATGTCAACATGTGTTGTTGGAGGCTTCTGGTCATCCTAATTCTTCGGTTTCCCGACACTCCAAAAACCATCGGGGGCGTCCAAGAGGGGGGCGTCCAAGAAGGGGGGAAGGGCGAAAATCATGGTTGGCCGGCTTCACGTGCGCGGCCCAGGGGGGGGAAGGGGGGGGGGGGGGGATGCATTGAAAAAGGGGCGCAAGGCAATCAGGGGAGATGTCATGGCACCCGCCATGACATCCCCCCCCTAGTCATCGGCCCCCTCTCTGCCGACCCCGACCAGTGGAATCAGGCGACCGACTGCGGAAACCCTGGCCCAAAAACGTTTTCATCTCCCGGGTGTACATTACAGTGGGGGCGCGGCCACAAGAAACCCTCGCAAAAAAACATAACCTTGAAAACCCGCAGAATTTCTTACCCAAGGCTTGGGTTTCTTACCCGACGGCGTCACACGGAGAAACCCAGGGGGCCGTTGCCCGAGCCGTTTTCTTGACAGGCCGCGCTCATAGAATGCGCCAGCACGGCTTGGGAAGAAACTCGTGGCGATCTGGGATGTCAACTACATGGGATTGTGGCAGCGTTCCCGTGGCCACAGGAAATCCTCGGGTGCCCCGCGAAAACCCGTAACATATTCTCTTGTTGCCGCTAGCGCCCGACGGCCTGTCCCAAGGTTCCAAGAAACCGAAGGCGCATTGGCGGGCCGCGAAATTTCCCTGCACCCCCCCTTGCGCCACATCTTGTCTGGGGCTGCATTGCCAAAGAAACCCAGTGGGCCTTTTGCCGCATGGAATCTCACAGTGTCGTCGCCGAGCGGCTTACCGACCGACGTGCATGATGCCCCGAGATAAGTAGCGCTGCGCGCCCCTTGCGGGGCGCTGTTCGGCCAGGGGCCGCGCTGCCCAAGAACCCCAAAAGGCGCTGTAACGGCTGGGCCCTGCCTGGCCGTCGGAAACGCAATGGTCGTGCGCCGAAATCTGCGCGCCCACGCGTGCAACGCATGGGCGGGGCCCAACGGCCGCGCCCAAGATCCCGCGCGCCCTCGCAAGAAAGGCGTCGGCGGAAGCAAAAGCGAAACCCTGGCCACGGCCAAGAATCGGCGCGCCTCGTGCGCGACGCACGGGCAAGGCCCATAAATAGTCGCGACCGAAGATCTGCGCAACCGCGCGCGCAATGCACGGGCGCGTCGGCGAGGCACAACGGCCGCGCCCAATCCAGAACCCATGTATGCTGACAGTGCAAATGTCCTCAAGCAAGGGCGCACGGCGAGTACGCGCGCACGAGCGCGCCAGCGTGCGCGGGGAGTGCTGTATTGACCACAACCAAAAACATTCACAGGAGCCCATGATAACTTCAAAATCCATGCGGTCACCGTGAAGGGTTGTCTCTAGTGTCCAGACCAACATGGCGACGCTTGTATCCTGGACAATACATGTTGAATGATGACAATGCAAATCTTACCCGGCCAGGGCACACGGCGCGTACGCGCGAATACGCGCGCGTACGCGCGCGCGCGCGAGCAGACGTGCGCGGGGAGTGCTGCATTGCCCACATTACAAAATACTCAGACGAACCCATGCTAACTTCAAAATCCACTTGTTCACCGTTAAGGGTTGACTTTAGTGTCCAAGAGAAAATGGCGACATATTGTATTCTGGAAAATACAGAACCTACTTCTGCTGGCAACACAAACCTTAGCAAGCTAGGGCGCACGGCGCGGACGCGCTGTGTGCGCGGGGAGTGCTGTATGTCTACAACAGATACCCTTCACAAAAGCCCATGTTAACTTCAAAATCCAATCGGTCACCGTGAAGGGTGGACTTTAGCGTTCAGGCCAACACGGCGACTTTTCTATTCTGGACAATAGAAAACCTGTTCTTGCAATGCAGAACTTATCAGGCCAGGGCACACGGCGAGTACGCGCGCATACGCGTGCGTACGCGCGCATGCGCGCGCGCCCGCGTGCGCGGGGAGTGCTGTATTGACCGCCATCAAAAAAATCACAACAGCCCAAGTTAACTTCAAAATCCAATCGGTCACCGTGAAGGGTTGTCTCCAGTGTCCCGACCAGCATGGCGACTTCTGTATCCTGGACAATACAAATTGAATGCTGGCAGCGCAAATCTGATCCGACCAATGCACACGGCGCGTACGCGCGCATACGCGCGCGCGCCCACGTGCGCAAAACACTCACAAGAGCCCATGTGAAATTCAAAATCCACTTGTTCACCGTTAAGGGTTAACTTTCGTTTCCAAGCGAACGTGGCGACTTATTGTATTTTGAGAAATACAAAACTTACTTCTGCTGGCAATGCAAACCTTAGCAGGCTAGGGCGCACGGCGCGGACGCGCTGTGTGCGCGGGGTGTATTGTCCGCACCAGGTACCGTTCACAAAAGCCAATGTTAACTTCAAAATCCAATCGGTCACGGTTGAGGGTTGACTCTAGTTTCCAGGCCAACAGAGCGACTTTTGTATTCTGGGCAATACACAGCCAATGCTGACAATGCAAACCTTAGCAGGCCAGGGCGCACGCGCGCTCGCCCGCGTGCGCGGGGAGTGCTGTGTTGTCGCAAGGATGCAAGAAACTCAAGGAGCCTTTGGCACCTGGGAGTTTCTTTGGTAGCGGGCCGTTTGATTGCCCGAAGTGCAACTGGGAAGAAACCCAAGGACTCCTGGACACGAACATTTCTTGGCAACCGCGAGAACCCATCGCGCAACACGCGGCGCGAAGAAACCAAAGGCACCCTGACGAAAGTCATCCGGTTTCTTGATGCGCGCCGCCTTCCGCAGCCTTTCGTTAGGTCGGGCCTGTCCCCCTACAGGGGGATTTTGGACTACAAATAAAGAATACCCAAACAATACTCAAAAGATGCCCCAACATAATCAAAAACTAGTCCCCAGACTATTGTTTGACAATTTTCGAATATTCCGCCTGCAGAGGGACAGGCCCGACTTGAGCCTTTCGCTGACCTTCCGCCGCCGTCCGCCGAGAGAGTGGTGCCAGGTCCTCTGATCCTCGAGGAAGGGTGTCTTTGTGGAACGCCTCGCGTGTTGTCTGCGCGGGGCCATTCACAAGCTGGACGCGGTTCAAATACATAGCGTGCGGAAAACCGTAGGCACCCATCACTTCACCTCAGCTGTGTTTCCAAGGCGCCCGTGCTGGAGACGTGCAGTTGGCGTGCTTTGACTCGTTGCTTGTTCTTCAAGCGGTTTTTGTGACTGGGTGAGTGGCTAAACTCCCAAGGGGACGGCGCTCTCCGGCGCTGCGAAGGGAGCTCTGTCTTTGCTTCCCCGGGGGGCCCCTGCGAACGGCGCAAACCAGGAAGAATAGACAAGATCTGTGCACACCACTGCTTATAAACCCGCATTGAACCCAGGTGCCTTGCACGAGCGGAGCCAGCAGGCCGCAAACAATTGGCAGTCCACCTTGGAAGGCGTCTGCCTCCGATGAGTGCCCGATGCAGGCAGGATCTGCACGGCTCGTTTTGTCTAATACCTGCCTGTCTCTGTCAGCATTTGCATTCGCATTCGCACTCGCGTTCTTGGTTTTCGCATCCACTGGGGCAATCGCTTCCGCGTTCGCCCTCCTTCTTGCTGTCGCGTCGCCTGTTGGCTGTTTGGCGGTACTTCTGAAATTTCCAAAGCCTCCCCATTGCAAGAACACGAGCCGAGAATTCGAGCCATCCGCCCAGAGAAGCCCCTAGGAGGCCCGAAGAGGCCACCGAGAGGCCCAAGGGACCCCCAAGAGGCCTCAAGAGAGACCCAAGAGGCACCCAAAGCGGCCCCGAAGACGCTTCAAAACTGCCTCCAAGAGGCGCCCGAAAGGCGCCCCACGGCATCCCAAACGAACATCCGAGAGGCCTCTGACCCACAACCTAGGCATGGTGGCAGGTTGGGCTGAGGGTCGCAATATGTCTACATGCACATGATTTTACATAGATATGTACACATGTACATATACACATCTGTATACACATATAGAAACATATAAATTGTCGAAGTCAGTATGTACGCACATTTCCCTGTATGCCTGCTTTCTCTCGCTCTACTTTGCGGACCGCAAGACGGCCAGATACCAGATGGCTGCAAGAAGCCTCAAGGCCAGACAAGGACGGCTCAGCGATCTCCCAGGAGGCCACAAGATCCACAAGAGGCCCCTAATGGAGGCCTGAATCGTTGCTCGGCGAAGGTAGGTTTCGGATTTCGCCGCCGACCAGTACGGCCAGAAAACAACTCGAGACAACTCAAACCCGCCCGATAAGTTTTCGAACCACGGCCCCGAAGGCCTGCCCAGGTGGCCCCGAGATGCACCCAACCGCGCCCAAGACGACCCCGGGACGCCTCAGATGCCCCCATCAACGTGCCCCCGAAAGGCGA
Organism: Prorocentrum cordatum; assembly: GCA_963575745.1. Taxonomy (NCBI): domain Eukaryota; class Dinophyceae; order Prorocentrales; family Prorocentraceae; genus Prorocentrum; species Prorocentrum cordatum. Next base: position 680,648 of record CAUYUJ010016316.1, on the reverse strand, counting down.
GATCTTCGGGAGAACCCCCCCAAACAACCCGAGAGCCAGATTCTTACTACCCCTGATAAACGCCAGTGACCGCCTTCACCCGCCCCCCTGGTCACGTCACGATTCGCGCTGGCCCCGTGCGGGAAGTAGCCCTGCCCGGGCATTCCCAGAGGGCGCTGGCGCGAATCGGGGCGTGACCGGCCCCCTCCCCCTCTCCACTCCCCGTGGTCGCGCCCGTTACGCCAGGGCATAAAAAGAACGGTCTCGAAGCTCTCAAGAGACTCCCAGCAAGCCCCATAAGCAAACGCTACGTGGTACGATACCCGAAGGTCGTGAACACCTCCGCTGCCAGTGTGAACGTTTTTTTTCGTATATGGGGAAGACGGTCTGGCAGTCTGGCCGTCCGAGCTCGAGGCAAATTCTCGCGGTGAGCGGGGAAACGGCCGCTCATGCATAAATGTGTACTTGGCCGACGACCCATCAGCACCGATTTGCTCACACATCTGTTGCACGACTTCGGAGGCTGGCCACAGCGAGTCAATGACGTCATCACTGCTCGCCCTCCTCTTCTTCGTCGAACTCGCCCTCCTCCTCGGCGGTGGCATCCTGGTACTGCTGGTACTCGGAAACCAAGTCGTTCATGTTACTCTCGGCCTCGGTGAACTCCATCTCGTCCATGCCCTCCCCTGTGTACCAATGAAGGAACGCCTTGCGCCGGAACATGGCAGTGAAATATTCTGCTACACGCTTAAACATTTCTTGGATCGCGGTAGGGCGAAAGCCACCGCCACCTTCAATCCCTTCGGGGGGATGTCGCAAACTGACGCTTTGATGTTGTTCGGGATCCACTCGACGAAATACGACGAATTCTTATTTTGCACATTCAACATCTGCTCGTCAACTTCCTTCGTGGACATGCGACCGCGGAAGAGCGCCGCGGCGGTCAAGTAGCGACCGTGACGTGGGTCTGCCGCGCACATCATGTTTTTCGCATCGAACATCTGCTGGGTCAGCTCAGGGACTGTCAGGGCTCTGTACTGCTGGGAACCTCGGCTCGTGAGCGGCGCGAAACCAGTCATGAAGAAGTGCAGGCGCGGGAACGGGATCAGATTCACGGCGATCTTGCGCAAATCACAGTTGAGCTGCCCAGGGAAACGCAGGCACGTGGTCACGCCACTGATCGCCGCACTCACGAGGTGGTTCAGGTCCCCGTACGTTGGAGTCGTCAGCTTCAACGTCCTGAAACAGATATCATACAGCGCCTCGTTATCCAACAGGAAACATTCGTCCGCGTTCTCCACGAGCTGGTGGAAAGAAAGGACGGCGTTGTACGGCTCCACGACGGTATCCGAAACTTTTGGGCTGGGGATAATACTGAAAGTCTCCATGATGCGATCCGGGCACTCCTCGCGGACCTTGGAGATCAGCAGGGTTCCCATCCCAGCGCCTGTGCCTCCTCCCAAGGAATGGCACATTTGGAAACCCTGCAGGCAATCGCACCCCTCGGCCTCCTTGCGAACGACGTCGAGGACGCTATCGATCAGCTCGGCTCCTTCGGTGTAGTGCCCTTTCGCCCAATTATTTCCAGCTCCAGTCTGGCCGAATACGAAGTTGTCCGGCCGGAATAACTGCCCGAACGGCCCCGCGCGGACGCTGTCCATGGTGCCAGGCTCCAGATCCATGAGCACCGCCCTGGGCACGTAGCGCCCGCCCGTGGCCTCGTTGTAGTACACGTTAATCCGCTCAAGCTGGAGGTCGGAGTCGCCGTGGTAGGTACCCGTGGGGTCAATCCCGTGCTCACTCTGCTGGCCCGGCTAACTGGCACGAACACCACAGCCTTTGGGGATAAAGAAAAGCGGCATCGTCCCAACAGACACCCACCACCATCTCGCCCACGAGCTCAACCACGACAAACACAGAGGTATCCCAGGGGCGGTGTGTTGCCCCAGTGAAGGGGAGCATCCCACCATGCGTCGTAATCCAGCCACAGGAAAGACGTGAGACTCCGCGGCCCACCGCCGGAACATCACAAAGCGTACTAGGCATGCATTGTCAAGGAAGATCAGCACAAGGTAAAACAGTACAAGGTAAAAACAATGCTGCCCGGGACTGGCTGCCCGAGCTCACCTCTGACGCCGCTTGGACTTAGCCTGCGGCGTCCCGCGATGGGATTCGTCATGGCACCGTTGGCACCGCCCTCCCGCTTTACAGCCACCTTTCGAGAAGTAGCGGATGCAGACCACCTCGCAGGGGCAGGCAGGCATGTCGGTGTCGGGCGGGGCGGTAGACGAGCAGGCCTCGGAAGGCTTCGCAGCGGCAGGCTGGGAAGCTGAGCCGGCACCTGGGCCTCCTGAGCTAGACGCGGCTGCGCCTGCAATGGGGCTCTCGTCCAAGTAGTCCAAGGCCTCCGCCTCGTCCACGGACTCGTCCTCCTCTTCCTCCTCCTCGGCCTTGCCGTACCAGCGATCAATATCGGCCATGACCGATTCCGCCTCGAGGATGTCGTGCTCGCGCTCCGCGGCAAAATCCACCTGGGGCCACGGCTGGAGATGCGTCCAGTGTTCCGGCCTGTACCCGTAGAGCTCATCCATGTCGAAAGCAGCAAGAGTCTCGGGCGTGTGGCCATAGTCGAACCAGACGACGTTGACGGGATCCAAGGCGATGGCCTCGGGCTCGTAGTCATCGTCCTTGGGGTGAGTACGTGAATCATCACGGCGGACCTCGACCGCGACCCTGCCGTTAGGCGCGTGGCCGGCCACCCACCCAAGCCGCCCATTGAGGGTCCGGCCTCTCTGGCTCGTGAGCCCGACTATTTCCACGAACTCGCCAATCAGCCTCCCGCATTCCAGGCGAGCCCTCCCGTTCATATCACCACCGATCAGGCCGTTGCTGCCGACAAAATGCGAGAAAGACCGAAAGACTGCATCCGGCTGAGTGCCATTCCCCATCAATGCATGAATGAGGTGATTGTGCTGAGAATGCGTCAGGCGCGTAACACAGAAGAAAATCCAATCCCCGATCAGAAATCACCTCCCAGAATTTCGCTCCTATCTGGTTACCGCACTGGCCGCCCTGGATGTGAACGAGCTCGCGCATCTCGCCGACCGCGAGAAGTCTCTTGGCCAGAGGATTGGCAGAGCACCAATGCCACGCTTCCTTGAGCCAAAATGGCTACGGAGCTGCCAGTGTGAACGATGATGCTGTTGCAGCCTTTGAGGGCCTAACTAAACGGCGGCGAGAGGCGCACGCACAGACTCCATACCACAGACTCCCAACAAGCCCCACAGGGCGAGCGCAACAAAATGCCACGGACGGAGACGCCCCGCTGCGGCATCGAGGCGCGAAGCCTCCCGCACGGTCCCGAGGCGGCGCCTGCCGAGCCTGTCGGGGCGGCGCCTGCCTGTGCCTGGATTCCTCGCGAACGCGACTGCGCGGTCTGCCGCAGGCAGTCCGACGCCTCTGCTTTTTGGCCACGCACGCTTCGCGTTCGCTCGTGTCAGATCTTGATAGCGATCGCACGCGAACGAGGAGTAGGGAAAGAGTGGCAATGATGATGAAGGGGGAAGAGAAGAAGGAACCAATTCGACACGGCACGGCACGGCACACCCCTCCTCTCCTCCTCCTGCCACCTCGCCCGCCGCCAGCCGGGGACGGAGCACCCCCCCTCTCGCACGCACAACTTCGTGCGCACGAAATGGGCATGAATCTCCAGCATCGATCTCCCCCTGGAGGTTTGGACACCCGAAATGAGAACAGGAAACATGGGCACGATGGTCAACAACAATGTTTGTCCAAAACCGACAGCGGCCGTTTTTGGGGCAGCCAGTCTTCTGCTTCAAACAGACAACATCCGCGGGGACACCGACAACGAGTCCTGTTCAGAATGAACAAGAATCGCTGTCAATTTTCGTGCCCGGTCTTTCCGTACCGTGTTGATCGTACCGAGGGGGGACGGGGGTCGCTTTTCGTTCACCCTCCCTAGCAGCCGAGTCTAAAACGTGTCCCACGGCAGTTGGTCTTGTCAAGCGTTGGCTCACAGGAGCTCACCGAGGGTTCAATTCCCTCCCTGCTCTTCCCTGCTTTGCCTGCCTCCATTCCCCGTCCCCCCGTCTCCTTCCCCTCCCCCTCCCCTCCTTTCCCTCCTTCCCCCCTCTCCCCCCTCTGACACTCCCGTTCGCTTGCCCTTCCCTCCCCATCACGATGCCCCTCCATCACCCTCCCCTCGAACTCTCATCGACACTCCCTGCCCTGGGGAAACCAGCCGTTAATTACGGATACCGCTACTCGCTGGACCTCTCCCAGGGTGCGCTATGACCAGGACTTCGAAGCGAATCCAGCCGTGGCGACGAGAGCCTCCCGGGAGGTCCAAAAAGGCGGAAACGAGGAAAGGATGGCGGCATCGGTACCTCTTCCTCCTCCGATGCCCTGCAATGCGGACGCGGCCTTCAGAACCCTCGCAAGAAACCCGGCCCTGAAGACCCGCGCGCGAGGTGCGACTGGGGGGCCCAGAACACCCCTGGAAGGACGAAGTTCCTCAACGGATGCGCGAGGTCACCGCGAAGCGCGCGAACCGAAGAAACCCCGGGTACCCTGGCGAAAGGCACCTGGTATCTTCATGCGCGGCCTCACTGTACCTTTTCCTCCCCATATGCCATACCTGGCCCATTCCACTCCCTCCCTCGGAACACAGTCAATCGCATAAAAAAACATAAACGTTCGGAGGTCCGCGCAGATTTCTCGTACCAACGCTGGCCCCTCTCCCTGGCGCGTGGGGCACACCAAAAGCGGCGCCGGAGGCGCCGCCAAAAGAGCCCCAGCGCCGATCCGTGAAAGCCGCGCGGAACTGCAACAGTGCATGTTCAGGCATTTTTTGCTCCCCGACTCTCGTGCCCCAACTTGCCCATTCCACTCCATCCCTAACTCGCCATCGCTCGGACGTCCATTCCCCGTGCATTTTCCGATGCCGTGCGCGTGTTTGTGTTGCTCGATGGTCCAAGATGCTCCTCGATGGTCCTCGCAGGGAAAAATTGCACACGTCCGAGCGATGCCAAGCTAATTATCTCCGTCCCTCTCTCCCCCCTCCCGCGCAGCCTGTCGCACACGATCGGGGCGACATGCTCGAACAGGCGGCACGCACCAGCGGACACGACGTTCAGCCTCCCGCAGGCCATCAGCACGCTCATCGCCGCGACGACCAGAGGCTGCACGTCCGCCGGCGCACGAGCCTTGGCTGTGGCGAAGCACAAGGGATGCGATTGTCACGCCCTCGCGCCCGCTCCTCTCCCCGTCCCCCCTGCCCTCGGCCCTCCCCTCCCCCAGCCCTCTTCCCCCTCCCCTCCCCTCCCCTCCTCCTCTCCCGCCTCCCTCCCCGTCCCGCCTCACATGCACTGCCCCCCGTTCTCTCCTCATTCATTACCCTCCCCTTCCTCTCATGCTCCCCTCCCTCGCACTCCCGCCCCCGCCCGCCCCCCCCCCCCTGTCGGCGAGACTCGCAGATGGGGCAGGAGCAGAGGCGGAGTTGGAGGGGAACTCAGTGCGAACGGCTCCTGGAAGCAGGGGCCGTGAGCATCCGGCCAATGTCGTCCCCTGCCCCCACGTGGGGGCAGCCCCTCCTCTACGACCCCCCCCCCCTGACGTACTCCACAATAATTGAGCAGGGACCGATCGTCCCGGCATCCCTGTAGTCCTACCACGAAATGTTATTAGAACCCTCAAATGTTCTTAAAACAAGACAGTCCCAGCCAAAAATGTTCTAAGAACATTTCGTGGATACCACAAAAGGTTCTTAGAACATTGTTTGGTAGGGCTAAGGCGAGCCGGGACGCGTCGCCACTGCTTATTAAGGAAACAAGCAATGACATTCTCGATCGGCGGTGGCCCCCCCTTCCCTGGCGCGCGCAGCGCGCCGGGACGGCGCCAGAGGAACCGCCGGGGGGGCTCCAGCTCCGATCCGAGAACTCTGCGTGGACCTCAAACATTTTTTATGTTTATGCCATTCGTGGTTCTCCGATCACCGTCATGACTACCTACCAGGCCACCCCAACCCGGCCCGAAGACCCGAATTTCGGGTTGGGGGAGGGGGTACGGGCTTCACGTGTTTTTGTTTAAATGTTGGCCGACACCCCCCCACTGAAAATGGAGGGCAGATTGGGGCCTTCGGGTTGGGCTGGGGGCGGTTTGGTTTGGTGGGTGGTGAAGTCAATCATCCTGCGAGAATGGCCCAGATTCCGAACATCCCGACTCGCGGCATAGAAGGGGGCGGAGGGCGAGGCCCGCTGCCCGAGAGCCGCTGGGACGGCCGAGCGTAGGCCCAGAAAGGACCAGGGTTGGCCAAGGTCGGCCTAGCGTATGGATAGGCCCAGGGTAGGCGGACTCAGGGCCAGGGAGATCCAGGGTAGGCGTCCCCCCGGGTTTTATATAGGGAACGCCTGACACATCATCACAGCCCGGCGCGGTGTCCTCGGTCGACAGTGCAATGGCCGCCGGCGTCCCCGCCCTCCCCAACTACCCTCTCCTACTCCGTCCTCCCTCCTCCCTCTCCTCGCCCTCCTGCCCTTCCCGCCCCTCCTCCTTCGACCCTCCTCCTCCATAACTTCGCTCTTCCCTCCCCAATGTCCCTCCCCTACTTCCTTCTCCCTCTCGCCTCGACGTCCCAGCCTCTCGCCACCCCCAACATTCCGATGCAGGCAAGGAAGGATATGGAAGGGGGAGGGGAGTGGAGCGAGGCGGGGGGAGGACCGATCTAGCCAGATCTAGAGGTCGACAGTTACGCAGCCTGCTCTCAGGGCACTCCCAGGGCCCATCTCTGACGGCGAGACAAGGATGACGGCCACTTGATGAAATCCCCCAAAAGCTGCCTACACTGGCGCTCCAACAGGCGCGAACTGAACCCAACATTGCAGCTGACGATGCTCTCTCCTGCCTCCCGCGTCCGTGCTCTCAGGCTGCTGCATTCGCACTACTGACGATCCTGCGCACGAGTTTATGCCAACGCTGTAGTCGACCGTATCAGTTGCCACTGCCTTCCGCTGGCTCCGACCGACGACGGGCCCATCGCTGTTGCTGATGACGTTGGCTTTGCGTCTTTCCTTCTTTTGTCTTGCTACCGCTGCTGGCCTTTCTCGCCCGCCTGGGCACGCTTGCTGAGGCTGAACAAGCTGGGTTCTGCAGCGTCCCCCAGCTGGTCGCCTCTGCCAGCCGCGGCGGACCACTCTTGGGGAAATAGGACGAGCTTGCGCCGTCGAGAAATTCAACAGGCTGGCCAGGCAGAAACCTCTGAAAAATCAAATGGAAGGCTAGGATATGAGCCTCGTGGGGCCCATTTGAGCAGCCTCTAAGAAGCCTCCTTTGCTGGCGAAGTGGCCTGGACAGCTGTCATGGGGCGATCGTCGGCGTCGCGCAAGCCTGGAAGCGACGCTGGCGGCTCGTGGAGCCTAACTACTTGGGGGCGCCAGCCCCCCCATGCGGAGCCGTCTTGGATCGCGGTCGGGGGCTTCAGGGGCCCGAACCACGTCGGTCTGGGCGCCCTCTTGGGCCGCCGTGCAGCTCGGGGATGCAGAACAAGCTGGACGACTGAAAACGTAGAAAAACCATTGGACAAACAATGAAAAGGGCCTCAGAGAGCCCTCCGGGGAGGCCTCTTGGAAGCATGCCGTGTCGACGAAGTCGCTCAGGGGGCTGTCTACGATCGTCAGCGTCGCGCAGGCCTGGGAACGACTCTGGCGGCTCGTGGAGCCCACTTGGGGGCGCTGGCCCTCCCGCGCGGAGCCGTCTTGGATCGCGGTTGGGAGCCCCAGGGGCCCGAAACACATCGGTCTGGACGCCCTTTCGGGCCGCCGTGCAGCGTGGGGATTTAGAACAAGCTGGATGAATGAAAACGTAAAAAAAAATTGAACAAACAAGAGCAAGGCCTCAGAGAGCCCTCCGGGGAGGCCTCTTGGAAGCATGACGTGTCGACGAAGTCTTTCGGGGGGCTGTCTTGGGGCGACCGCCGGCGTCGCGGGGATCTTGGAGCGCCCCGGGCCGCTCTGTGACCCTACTGGGGCGCGCCGATCCCCCCGTGCGGATCCACCTGGGGACAGGGGGCGTCCGGGGCAGGACAAGGGCGGTTGAGGCACCCTCTGGGGCTGCCGCGCCGCGCGGGGATGCAGAAGAGGCTGCATGGGGAAAAACGTGGAAAAATATAAGACAACCGAATGCAAGGGCTTCGGGGAACTCTCCTGGAGGCCCCTGGGAGGCTCCTGGGAAACCTGGGGCGCCGGGCGGGGACAACCCCTCGAGCTCCCCGCAACCTTTCGGGGCTCTGGTGGCTTCGGGCGGACGGGAAACTGAAAAAAAAAAAAAAACCCAAGATGAAGGCCCTGGGCCCCCCATGCCCTGCCGATGCCCCTGGGCGGGGCCCCCCCGGCCACGCCCCCCGGGGCTCTGGAGGGCCCGGGTGGCAGAAATTAATTAAAAACACAAAGAAAGCAAGGCCCTGGGCCCCCCGTGCCCCGGCCCCAGGCCCGCCGCGCCCCGGCGAGGTCCCTGGGCGGGCCCCCCCCGGCCGCGCCCCCCTGTATATATGTATTATGTATGTACGTATGTGTATATATATATATATATATGCATACACATATAATATATATATATATATATACACATATTTATTTATCCACATATAATACACATCTACATATTCATATACATATGTATATATATACATACAAGACATTTCGATACATACATGCATGCATCTCACGCGTTGCAGCGCGGGTGGATGGACGTGTGCAAAGTGCAAGCTATGCGCCGACATTGGAATCGCAGACGCGCTGCGTCGCCAACTTTCACTGCGTGGATTTTGGAATATAGGGCGCCATAGCTGCCAGCGCGCAGTTGCCCGAATGGGTCTGACAGGCGCTGCAGCGCGAACGTTCGATGCTCAGGGGCTGGAAAAGCGCAGAAGCGCAAACCTCCTCCTCCTCGCGATCGCACCCCCCCCTTCTGGTCCTTCTCGCGCCCCTCTTCCATTCCCCCCCCCAAGTGTCCTTCAATGCTGAATTAGATGGAGAGGCGTCGCAGCGACAAAGCTCAATGCTGAATGGAATGGGGAGGCGCCGCAGCGCGAAACTTCAATGCTGAATTGGCTTGAAATGCGTCGCGTGCAAGCCTTCGATGCTGAATGAACTGTAGAAACGCTGAAGCGTACATCGCGCTGAGATCGTTCGTAATCGCGTTCCCTCCCCGCGCTCTAGAACGGGCGAATCGAGCGCGCCCCCCCCCCGCGCGTCGACGCGCGCCGTCGCCGCCCGCCGCGGCCGCTCGCGTGATCTTCGTCTTCCCGGCAGCCGGGCGGGACTGCAGCGCGCGGTCAACGTCGCGCTTCTTGGCGGCGGCCTCTTCAAGCGACGCGTCGAAGACGCGCTTCATCTCCTCCGCCTTACTCGCCGCGCCCTCGAAGAGCGCGCTGGCCGCGCCCGGCGCCGTTCTCTGAGTTCGGACCGCAGGTCGGCGCGGGCCTGCGCTCGCATGGCCGCGTCGAGATCGCTCGCGCGGCGCCCCGCGGTCGCCGCGGCGACCGGCAGCCCCGGGCGCATCAGCTGCAAAGAGCTGCGGCGCACGGCGACGCGTCAGCCGGGCGCGAGAGCACGGCCCTCGGCAGCAAACACAGAGCAGGACAGAACACAACATTGCCACCGCGGCCAATGCACGGCGCTGCAGCGCGTGACCTGACAGCGCCGACATGGGCGCCGCGGCGCGTGAACTCGCTGACGAGGGCGCTGCAGCGCATCGCCACCTCAACAAACGCTGGCACAGGCGCTGCAACGGACGTCGCGCAGTACATGGGCGCCAGCATTGCAGCGACACACGAAGAAACACGCTAGATCTACAACAGCACGCCAAGGCGTGCAAGCACCGGGCGTCGCGACGCCAGCGCTGCAGCGCCAGCCCAGGGAACTGATGACCATGCCAGCGGTGAGCAACGTGAGGCCAGCGCTGCAGCGCCCGCCGCGTAGAAACTGACGGCAATAATGACACGCGATAAATTGTGTACAAACCAGCCGGCTTCCATCCCCCTACTTCTGCGCGCTAGCCGCGACCGCCATGCCAGCCCATCCCTATCCTCATCCTTCTCATCCGTCATCGATCCTCCTCCACATCGGAACCCCTCGTCCCTGCGTCCTCGCTCGCCCAATCCTCGTCCTTTTCTCCTTCTCCTCTCCCCCCCATCCCCAACATATTCCTGGCCCGCCGCCCGCTCGCCCGGGGCCGCGCTTGCCCGTGAAGTTCGGATCGCGGCAGGCGCCGCAGCCGCCGGGCAAGCGGCGGCACTTGGAGCAGCCCAGCTGCACCCCTCGGCGTCGGACTTGGCCTTCGGGCCCCTGCTCTTGTCCTTGCCCGTGCCCTCGGTGGTCTTCTTGCCCTCGCTCGGGACATTGCCCTCGGCCCCGCCCATGCCCCCGCCCCCTTGCTCTCGAGGGGGGGCAGGTTCGGCACTCGGGCGCTTCCTCGTCGGAAGCATCTTGCCACGCGCACGACCTCGCCCAGCGCGTCGTCCGCCTCATCGACAGTCGACAGCATCGGCCAGTGCCGCAGCTGATTCCCAATGAGCAGCGGCATCCTCGGGCGACTCCGCGATCGCAGCGCGCCCGGGCGCGTCGGCGCTCGGCGCCGCGGGGCTCGCCGCCGTAGGCGCGGTTGGGCGACGCGGGAAGATCGACCGGTTGACGTCGTTCGCCGAGGGCGGCGGCGAGGCCATCGACAGGGGCGACTGCGGCAGGTGCTGCTCCACGGCCGTCGCGCCCGCGCCTGAAGGGGCCATTGGGCGCTGCGGCGCGACGGGCACAGCTGCGGCGGCACTGTCCTGCGGCGCCCGAGGTGCAATCGCAGCGCTTGACGGCGCGGCTGGCGGGGTCAACCCCTTGCTGGTCAGCCTGATCGGGACCCGACATTTGGCGGCGCTGAGAACCGCAGGCCGCTCCAGCGGCGCAGGCTTGCACGTGGCACCGGTCATGCACCATTAGAATTGCGTCTCGAACGCCCCAGGCCCTCTCCGCATCCACAGACTGCGCTGCTGCGCATATCGGGGTGGCGACAGCCATATAGGTGCGACGCCAGACTGGCAAGCTCGCGCATCGCGTCGATCGGGGCGTCGGCAGCGCCAGAATAGGCGGCGTCGAAGATGGCCCGCGGCAGCTGGCGCGGGTCATCTGGATAATTCCAGATCGTCTGCGCCATGGTCGCCGCCCTGCGTGAAGACGCGAACTGGCCCTGTAGGTTGACGCGTCGGGACCCCTACGAACGCGTCGCGTTTGCACGGCTGCGGCCATTGCGACGCGACGAGTTCGCTGGGGGTCGCGCGCGGGCCGCCAACAGTGCGACATGGCCAAGGAGGCCGTCTATTCCTTGACGGATACCTCCGGCGGCGCGCTCAACTCGACGGCGCGGCATCGGTCGACGAGCACCCGCGCCTTGGCCATGACCAGCTTCTCGGGATCACGCAACGTGCCCCAGTCGATTCTGGTGAAGTCCACCAGCTGACGAATCGACGCAGGCGTGCTGCAGCACCTCGACCATGCCATTACGCGTATGGCACGATGGCTACATCCTCGCGGATGACATCGCCTGCGCCCGCGATGCGGGCGTCACCGACGTGCCAACCCGCGATGCCACCACTATCGCCAAGCGCAGCTAGTGGCCCGCCAAAAAGCGCGAGACCCCGACCCTCGTCATGGGCACGGGTGCAAGAGTTGCATTCTCATAACCGACCGCATGTCGAAGTAGACCTGCGCGGGGGGGGGAAGGGGCACGGGGAATGCGCGGGTGGAGGTGCGCGGGGGGCGGGGCGCGGGAGGGGCGCGGGAGGGGCGGCGAGATGGGGGGCGGCGGGCGGGCGGGGGGGCGGGGGGGCGGGATATATATAGAGAGAGAGAGAGAGAGAGAGAGAGAGAGAGAGAGAGAGAGAGAGAGAGAGAGAGAGAGAGAGCGAGAGAGAGAGAGAGAGAGTGAGAGAGAGAGAGAGACACACACAGAGGGAGAGAAAGAGAGATATAGAGAAAGAGAAAGAGAGAGAGAGAGAGAGAGAGAGGGAGAGAGAAGAGAGAGAGAGAGAGAGAGAGAGAGAGAGAGAGAGAGAGAGAGAGAGACGCGGGGGGAAGAGAGAGGGGGGGGGCGCGGGAGGGGGCGACAGGCAATGGACAAGGGGGCGGACGCATGGGAGAGAGACGGCAAGAAAACATGCGCGGGAGGGGGGTGCATGAGATGGAGAAGGGCACGGGAGATACACGGGAAGGAAAGAGACAAGGCCGGGGGGGGAGGGGGGAGACACAGGAGGGATGGATACATGGGAGAGAGTCAGGGGAGAGGCGGGAGGGGCGCGGCAGGGGCGCGGGGGGGGCGCGAGAAAGACGCGGGGGGGGGGCACGGGAGATGCACGAGAAAGACATGCAAGAGACACCGGAGTGTCACGGGTGACGCGAGACACGTGATGCACACGGGCGCAGGAGATGCGATGGGAGGGGAGGTGGGCGAGGGGGGTGGAGATCGATATTGGGCGGGGTGAGGGGGGGGGGGCGTGAGGCCCGGGAAAGATAGAGAGGAGGGCGGGGGCGAGAGAGGGGGGGGGGAGAAAGGCGCGCACGTGCGACGGGGGGGATGAGGGATGGATGGACGGCGATTGGGAAACAAGGGGAGGAGGTGCGCCTAGCCATCTGAGGAACATCAGGGACTGATGGTGAGGCGATCTGCGAGCTGCGGAGAGGGTTACTGGTGCGTGGTAATGGTGCGTGGTAATGGAGTGGCTGTTTACTGGGGGCCTCTATCGACCTGCCGCGTGGTTGTCGGGCCGCAACGCCGCCCGTGGCCTGCGCGCCCTTCTATGATCACCTCTGCAAAGGGCACACGACGCTCTAAGATCGCGTCGCCTGGATCTCCGTGCGACATCGCATCGACCATTCTGGTGCGATCATCCAGATCCAGCCCCCCCACCCCCCCGACGCCCACCCGCGCCGTCCCAGACCACGGCCAACGTGGCAGATTGCGACGCGGGAGGTTGCCCATCAGGAGCGTGGACGAGATTGAAACTGAATGCGTAGACGGCGAGGCTGGCGGAGGATCGATGATGTGAGAATGGCGATATCGAAAACGATGATGGCTGTATGATTTGGGATCACGGCGCTGCTGCATCAGCGCCGCGATGGCTCGAGACCCCCGACGACGAGGCCGACTGATGAGCAGGTCAGAGGACTCGACGGCCTCGAGAACGATGCTGAGGGAGCGCTGGCGAAGCTGATGGGGCGAGTGTTGACGGGCCATGCGAGGCGCGATGAGGTCCCATACCGGGCGCGAGATCGCGGCCTGTCACCCGCCCCCCCCAGGCTGGCCTCTGGACCAGTCAGGCCGAAACTTGGCCCATGCCAGGCGGGCCCCGTTCAGATGGCCACGATGTGGATTCGGATGGCCACGATGTGCATGGTTGACGAGGGCGAAGAGATAGGACGAGGAGGTGGAGGGGCACTTCTGGGCGACGGATGGCGCGCAACGCGATCGGGCGGAGCGTGCGAGGCCACGCGCTCGCAGCAACGGTGCCGCGGCTGATCCCATCTGCCTGCCGCCCTCCTCTCCTTGATCTGACTCTTCTATCTTCGCCGCTGCAGTGGGTGCTCTCCACTATCGCCTCGCTGGTGCTCTGGTTGCGCCTGCTATCTTCACCGCTGCAGCCGCTCTCAGCGCCGCCGATGTGCGCCGACGGCGCCTAGGCCGCCCCGTCTGGCAGATCCTCGCCTCCGCGGCGACCGCGCAGCGCCGCGCTACCAAGGCCGTCGCGCGCGCCCAGTCCTCGGCGAGGATAGCCCCGCAGAGCTACTGCGCCATGTTGAACCGCCCCCCGCGCCTGACCGTCGCGCCAGCGCCGCCGCCGTCGTCCTCGCCCTTGCCCCTGCCGCCCTAGCAGCCGAGCGTGCTCTTGCCCTTGCCGCCCTTGCCGCCCGAGCGCGGCGCCGCCCGCTCACGGCCGCGGGGTGGCGTCGCCGGCGCTGGAGGCGAAACGGCGGCGTCGCGGCCCGCAGCTGCTCGGGCGCGCCTTCGCCCGCGGCGCGCCCACCGCCGGCGATGGGCGCGGCGAGCTTTCTGCCCCGGCGGCCTAGAACTCGAGCTCGTCCTCGCCGTGCTCGGCCAGGGCCTCCGCCATCGGCCGCGCGGCCGCGCGGCCGCGCGGCCCGGGGCTGCGCGGCAGCGCGGATCGCGGCGCCCTTGCGGGCGCAGCAGCTGCAGCTGCTCCCGCCGAAGCCGAGGCAGCGGCGACGCCGACGGCGACGCCGAGGGCGACGCCGACGACGCCGACGACAACGAACCCCTGACCACCAGGACTCTAACAAGCCATTACCATGCACGCGTCGATCTAATACACCCACGTACGACCTCCAAATGTTGCCCACGCGCGCTCACCCCCCTGCGCTGTCCGACGTAATATCGCCTCTGTCTGATCACCTCGCGCAAACGAATGGCGCCACCCCCTGCGTAGCCACCGCGCCCCCCCTCCCATAACCCTCCCGTGCCCCCGCCTCTCCGCCCCGCTCGCGCACTGCGCCTCCCTCTCCACCCCGCCCGCGCGTTGCCGCCGACCCCGCGCGCCCGCGTCGCGCCCCTCCCCAATGCCCCATCCCTCCACGCGGCGCCGATGATTGCCTGACCCCCCCCCCTCACGTTGGCGAACCAGGTGGCGCGAGCAGTCGTTCCGAGATGCGACGGGGAAGGCGATGTTGACTGGGGAATGCGCAAGCAAATCCGATATATCGATGGAGCACGCGACGAGCGAAGATGCGACGAGGGAACAAGGCGAGCGCGGGCGGCGTTCAAGACTGGCACGAGCATGGCGACGACGAGCGACCCGCTGCAGCGCACCCCTTCGCACCATACATCCAATGCCACTGTGGGAGCCCCCCAGCCCCCCTCTCACCCTTTGCAGGGGCGCGCGGGGAGGGGGGGAGCAAGGGGGATTCGCACCCGAGCAATGGCGGCGGGAGGGTGGGGGCGCCAACCCCGCGCCATATATCCAGACCGACAAGTCAACGAGCGCTGCAACGCCTAGAACCACCCACTCATTGGCAGCGCGACCTCTTCGGCCTTCTTGGCTACGTGCCACTCCGTGACCAACGACCTGGCCTCGTCGAAGTCACCCCGCTTCACCGCCGGCGACGCCAACTCGATAGCGACGCGCCGCTTCCGACCGCCCGCCGCGCCACCCGCGCCCGGGGCAAGGGGCGGCAGCAGCGCGGGCGCTTCAGCGCGCGCGCGCTTCTGCGGCGGCGCGGGCAGCTCGGCAGCTCGGCAGCTGCAGCTGTCCGCGCAGGAGGCGGCGCGGGCGCCTGCGGCGTGCGTTGTGGCGGCGCGAAGGAGCTCATCGCGATGCAGCGCAATGTTATTGGGTTGGGCCATGCATGTTGCCTGCGCAACCGACGTCTGCGAACGCGTGTCACTGCGCCGCAGGGATTACGTCGCGAAATAAGGTCACGCGGCCTGCAACCGCAGGGCGCGTTGGCGCCGCGGCGCAACACATAAACTCGCGCGC
Source organism: Prorocentrum cordatum (assembly GCA_963575745.1). Taxonomy (NCBI): domain Eukaryota; class Dinophyceae; order Prorocentrales; family Prorocentraceae; genus Prorocentrum; species Prorocentrum cordatum. The sequence goes on along the minus strand of CAUYUJ010016316.1, from coordinate 665,122 downwards.
GACAGATGCGCGCGAACGCGTAGCAACCTGGCGCTAAAGCGCAGAAGCTATAACATGACACAACGCCACGCGGGTTGCAAACACACTACGCGCTGGCGCCGCAGCGCCGAACAAACAATCGCGACGCGTGACTGTCACGCAACTCAGCGCTTCGGCGCTAAGACCGCGCGTATCTCTGCGCGCCCGGCGGAAGGACAACGCAGGCGGCTGATCGTCGCGTCGCCGCGCTGCAGCGCGCCGACGGCGACTGCGACGCCGACGCGCACCATGCTCAAAAGGCGTCTCAACATAGAGAGAACATATGCGATGCGAGAAGTATCGGCGCAACACTGCAGACAACCGCGGCCCCGCCTCTACTTATCACTTGCCCGCCCATCCTTCGTCACCACCTTCCCTTGATCGCGCCCCCACCCCTGCCCCCTTCCCCCCTCGTCCTCTGCCATTCCCCATCGCGCTGCCGACCGCATGCGCGCGCCCCGCGGCGACGCGGTCGAAGGAGCGGCGCCCCGCCGTCGCAGCGACTAGAAGCTCAACTGCCGGGCGCCCCCCTCATCCCCCTGCGCCTCCGCGGCCGACTCGCCGCCTGCAGCGGACTCGGCGTCGCGCCAGTCCAGCGCGCGAGCCTTCGCGGCGTCACCTCCATCTCCGCGCCGTTGGCCACGCGGCGCTGCGCCGCGCGTGCACCCCCCCCGCGGCCCGCGGGCTGCGAACGCATGGCGCGCCGCAGCATGCCCCTTTCGCCCCCGGGAATTCGGCGGCCGCGCGGGGCGCCCTCGCGGCGCCGCTGCCGCTTCGGCGGCGCCGCTGCCGCTGCCATGGCCTCCTCGCGGAGCTTGCTTTCGCGTGCTCCATGGCAGCTTAGCTCATATTGATCTGCGCCTTCTCCTCAGGCCGCCGCGGTGTGATCGCGTCAACGGGGCGCGCTGCAGCGCCGCCGAATGGCGGCAGCCCCAACGTGCGTCTTGAAGGGGCCGCCGCCCTCGCGACTTGCGCGGCCCGCCCTCGTCGTCGGCCGACTGCGCGCCGCGGGCGCGACGAGCAGCCCGGGCGAGGGCGCGGTGGCGCGCTGGCACTTCAGCCAACGAATAAAGCTGGCATGTCGAAGCGCCCCAGCTCGACCCATCGCCCGCAACGATAACGACTCGTCCGGGATCGTGACCGCCTCGCGGCCATCGACGATCTCGACACGCATGGCCAACTCCCTGCCCGACTCATTGTCGACCGGCGCGACGCAGTTCCGACGGGTGGGCGTCATCGCGCGCGGCGCAAGGCCGAGGCTGCAGCGGGCCCGCGATCGCGCCGCAGCGCTCCGGCAATAATGGCTGGCCAAGCGGGAGGGGATGCTGACGCCGCAAGGCCAGGGCTGCAGCTGGCCCGCGATCGCACGCCAGCGCTCCAGCAATAATGGCTAGCCAAGGCGCGAAGGGATGCTGGCGCGGCTGGGGTTCGGAAGAAGGGGCGCGCGGATGCGAGGCGCGCGATGAGGCACGCTGCAGCGCGCGCCATATACTAGCGAGGAGGAAGGAATAACGCCGCAGGAACAGGGGCGGTCACGCCAAAAGGCACTACATTGAGGACGCAGTCGCTGCGGCGCCGAATGTGGCGCACAAGCGCGACGGGATGGGGGTCGCTGCAGCGCGCGCCGCGCAGTCGCTGCAGCGACGGCGCCAACGGCGCGAATCATCTCGCGCGCTGCCGCGCCGCGACCGCGATCAACCAACTCATCCACCCAGGCAGTGTTTATTAAAAGCGATGATCACGCGAGGGCCTCGACGCCGTGCTCGCTCGCCCACCCTCCTCCGCCCCCTCCCCCACCTCCTCCTCCTCCACCTCCTCCCCGCCCTCCTCCTTCTCCTCCATCTGCTCCTTCTTCTCCCCCCTCCCCCCCCCCTCAGCCTCGCCCTCCTGTTCGCCCTCCCCCTCCTCGCCCTCGCCGGCCCGGGCCGCCCTGGGCTTCTTGGCCAGCCGCGGCTGCAGCCGCGGTCGCGGCGCCGCCGCCGGGGAATCGCCCTTGGCCAGCGCCGCGGCGTTGACCATCTGGGGCGCCGCCGCCTGCAGCGCATGGGCGCCCTCGCCGAAGGCCTCGATCTCCGCGCTGGGCCCCTCGCCCCGCGCCGCCGCCCAGAAATGCGAGACGCGCGCGCCGCGTCTGCCTGGGGGGCGAATTGAAGGCTCACAAAAAACTCGCACTGCCAAACCTCCCCAGCGAAATGCTCTCAGCAGAGCAGCCTGCACTCGCCGTCGCGGACGCCGTCGGAATGCGACCCCCCCCCCATGGAGCCAAGTAGCGCGCAAACGATATCGTCGGGGGCCTCGTCGCCGCGGCATTGCGCGCCCGAAATCCAGATTCAATCCGGGCCCGCGCAGCGCCGCGGCCCGATGTCGGGGGCCCGCGGAGGACTGCGGAAGCAGATGTATGACGAGCTCGCCAGCCTTGAACGCGCGCTTGCAGCGCGCGGCAGGTGGGCCCTACATGATCTCCAGGTGCGCCATGTTCGCATGCTGCTTCAGAGCGTGGAGCCGCGGCGCCCTGTGGCACGCCAGCTTGAACGCATCCATCGCCCAGCCCTCGCGGGCCGGTGGCAGATGCTCCTTCGCGAGCGACGCCTGCTCCAGCGCCCTGGGAATCACCTCGCATGTCTCGAGCAGGCCACCCACTGCAATCCGCCCGCTCGATTTCTGGTTCGGCGCGCTGCAGCGCGCCGAACAAGACGTCGAGCGATTGCAGTACAAGAACATTATCATCGTCGCCGTTGCCACCACCATCTATAACAGCACCAGCATCATGCAATCCCTGAAGCGACTCCTGATCCGACCTTCCTTGCTCCCATGGGCGGCGGGGCGGTTGCAGCCTTGCCGCTGCGATTTCCTCGCCAACCAGGTTGCCGTGCTGCTTCTGGTGCGTGGCAATGCCCATCCTCAGAGATACCGACCACCGCATAGCTTCATTCGAATCTTTATGCAAGGTGACCAACTTTGAGACGTCGAAGCCAACCCTCTTTATCCTGAGCGCGTTGCCCTGCGCGTCGGCGACCGACGTCGCCGCAAGCCGCCCCCTGTCGGCGCGGCGTCGGCGGCGACAGCTGCAGCGGGCGCGTCGCCGTCTGGCTGCTGGCCAGCGAGCCACTTGAACTCAATTCACGCTGCCCTCGCGTGCCAATTTGCTGGCCCCACCCCCAACTCCTCGAGGGCCCCCTTCGAGATCGCTGCAGCGATGTAGACAGAAACGATGAGCGGACGACGCGGCGACGACGACGATGCGGGGCCAGGTTTATATAGGATGGGGAGTGGGGGAACCCGCCCAACGCGCCATTGAGGACAGCGCGTGCCTGCGCGGTGTCGGACGCGCGCTGATAGATGCGATCGCCGGGTGCCTTCTCCTTCGCCAAGTACATGGCGAGGCGCGCGTCCATCCTCTTGCGAACGTACACCCGCGCCCCATCCACCAACCGCACGGGCGCGCGCGCGTCGCTCGTGCGGTTGTCGGCCGCGACCACGTCGCCCCTGCGAGCGGGGCTGACAGCGACGGATATGTCACTCGCCTAAATCCGCCGCACTGCAACGCCAGTGCGCAACTCCCGCGCCAATGCAGCGCAATGCGCAGCAACGCACCATGCGCCGCAGCGCATGCCATCAAGGGGAAAGGGGAGGGGGCGGGGGGAAGGAAGCGCCGACGGGCTGATAGATGGTCTTGCACATCCCGTCGACCACTAAATCGCCAGCGTAGTTCGCCTCGATGAAGCTGGCGACCACGCGGGGGTAGCTCTCGCTGTGCTTGCCCCACTTGATGGGGTCGACCTTCCTCTGGGACTCCGGCCCGATCATCGGGGTCTGCCCTGTAACCTCCACGCTCGCGAAGGTCGTCAGGGCGTTGTCGACCTCGTAGAGGACCCCGAGCTCCACCGACTTGCAGCGCTCTGGAATCCGCGGCTAGCACGGTGGATTCGCGTGGGCCGCTTGCCCGGCGATGTCCTGCCAGTCAGGCTTGGCCGCGTCGTCCGAGGCTGCGCGCCAAGAGCGCCCGCGCACCTGCCTGCGGGAAACGCCGACCGCGCGCTGCAGCGCGCTGCGCACACATATAAACCCTCATTATATAACCCTCCTGCTTCTGCTCCACTTTATCATCCACCTCCTCTTCTCCCTCTTCCTCGCCCCCCCAAGCCTCCTCCCCCTCCCCCCCCCTCCTCCTCCTCATCCTCCCCCTCCTCGCCCCCTGATCTTTGCCATCGCAGCGCGCGCCCCTGCTATCCCTGAATGCGCCCGAGCCTCATGTCAAGCGGACTGGCTGCAACCAATTCGAATGATCTCTGTCTCGCGCACGGCCTCGCGCGCGCCCGCGTTCAGAGCCCGCCGCGCGAAAGCCCCCGCGCCCGTCGCGCTGGCCGCCTCGCGCTTGATGGCGGGCCAGTGCAATCCCTTATCGCGCGTGGCCGCAAACTGCGGCTGGGGGGGCGCAAAGACGCGCTGCGTCTACGTGACCTCTCGAGTCTGCGATCGCCTCCACCGTCGTCGGTGCTATAGCGATCGCCAAACGCAGGAGCATGCCGGCGCGTGGCCCGCCAACCGACGCGCATCGCATCGAATTCAGCGGGGGGCAACGCCCCCCGCAAAGGCGCGAGAGGCGCTCGTTGGCCTTTAGCGCCTCGTCCAGCTGGGGCCCGCGCGGCGTCGCCTCGCAGGCCGTTGCGCTCGTCGTCTTCGAGTGGGCCCCTGGGAGCATATCTCGGCGCCGGTGTTGCGAGCCCGCGCAGGGGTCACAAGGGAACCAGAACGGTTCTCTATGTCCGAGCCCACCTGGGCGGGCGGCGCTTGGAGCTGGCACGCCAGCCCCTCTGCTTGAAGGCAGTCCTTCAGGCGGCACCATCCCGGCGCCAGTCGTCCCGAGTAGGGCGCCGCGAGCGGCGCCGTGGCGGCGCGCGGCGATGCGCGCGTCGGCGCGAGCGCGCAGAAAGCCACCCTGCGCGCCGCGCGGGTGGCCTGCAGATGCCGCGCGGCCGCGCGGCCTTGAATCGAGCTGATCGCCCGCGCGGCGTTCGCGGAGAGGGATATGGAGCAAATGCAACAGCAGACGGGCTCCGGCCCGAGGTTCACAAGACACGAGCGCGCCTCGCGCTGCAGCGTGAGGCGAAAAGGCGCTACAAACATGTTTTGCGAAATTTGGCGTGCTGCAGAGCGCAATGCGAATCGTCAAGTGCAACGCGTGCAACATTAAATTGGTCGAATGCGGATTGAAATTCCGCTCCAACGGAGATGGGTGACACTTGAGAACCGATCAACACGCAACTTGGAGTCATACTTCAAAATCTAGAATACAGCGCTACAGCGCTTCATTTCCACATCAGAAGACAGCGCTGCAACGCTCTCGATACGCAAACACAAACATCAAAGACGACGGCTCCACATTGAATATGACAAGTATGTGGCGCTGCAACGGTCAGCGAACAAACGGTTTTTTTGTTTTCAGAAGGGAGCATTATTGTTTTGCCTCTTCAGAGGACTTGGCAAGCAAACGCAAACTTTTAGCTAAGGCGCTTATAACATGCGTGGATTACTGTTCATATGTGGTGAGCTGACTTCGCTAACCATTAAAAGCACTTAGTTAACTATATACGAGTGGTTAGCTAAGTCTGTGCTAGATGAGAGAACCGAGCCACTTATTAAGTGCGGAGCTAAGAACTTAGCTAAGTCGCGACGAGAACTTGACGATTTACGTTCTTGTAACAAAACACAACTTAAACCCTTAGCAGGCGTCGAGGCCATCCAAGTAGGCGGCCACATGCGAACCCGACCCCCCCCCCCTACGATTTCTGAGGAGAGGGTGGGACTCACTGCGCTCGGGAACTCCCGAACAAAGTGAACCCTCCCTGAAAAATCGTGTGAATTTGGGGTAAGGCTCACATGTGACCGCCGATCGGGACCGCCCGTGCCCAGCAATAATGGCTGGAAAGGGGCCTCCCATTGAGAACGCTCCCGTCGCGCAGGCTTTTTCCTCGGAGCGCGGGCGAGCCACGCGCCGGCTGGCCTGCCTGGCCCTCCCTCCCCCCTCCCCCGTCGCGGGGGCTGCGACGCCGGCACCGGCACCAGCACTGGCGATCGCCTTCACCTAGTCAGGGGGGCCCAATGTGGGAGATTGCCTGGATTAAGCAGCAACTCCTGGGCCTTCGCACGAACGATTTAAAAGCATGGAGTACGATGGAAGGGCGATGAAGCCGGAGGAAGGCCAAGATTGTGCCTACTGAAGCGGGAGTAGTCTGGATGAATCGCGATTGTGCCAGATTGGGCATGTGCTCGACCTCGAACGATAGATGTACAACTTCTTAATGAATGGATGCACACACTTCCACGCATAATACACCAATCAATCCATCCATCCATCCATCCATACATACATGCATACATGCACGCACACCTACCTCCCACCTACCTACACACATAAATGCATACGTGCGTATACACGTACGTACAAACATACATATCCACATACATACATACGTGCATGCCTACATCACTAATCCCTGCCTTCCTTCCTTCCTGCATGCGTACATACATACATATATACTTATATGTATATATACAGACGTACTACCAGAATCTAGACATGCATGCATGCATAGATACATGCACACACAGACCATAACTCGTATACATACCAGCACCGATACCTAATCTAACCAAACAGGAACCGCGGCCCAACCTGGATGCCACCACCAATGCCGTAATCGGGGAGACACCTCCTCTGCTGGCACCGCGGCCGTCGATGCACGGTGCAGGTGCTGGTGCCGGCGTCTGGGCCTCCGCCTATACCCCCCCGCGCATCTTGGCGGCGCGCACACGTGGGTGGCGCAAAGGGGGTGGGCCTCCGAAAGAAGGCGGGGGATCTTCTACGAAGGCAGGGGGCTTCTCCGAAGCTCTCCTAGCCTCGATTAATCCGTCGCAGAAGTCCTCGCGGGCCTTGTCAATAGAACCTGTCTAGAAGCCCTCCCCCTCTTAGAAGCCTCTTAGAACCTGCCCCTAGTAGCCCTTCAGACAAGCCCTCCACCCTCTCGGAAGCCTCAGCCCCCCGCCCCTCTGCGTCTTCCTCGCGCGCACCGCGGAGCGTCTCCCTCACTCCCTCTGCCACGCGGCAAACACCGCCCCCTAAAGCACCTTGACACCGTAACCGTACTGCAAGGCCTCCCCGGGAAGGGGACACAACTGCACTGCCTCCTGAATGGTCTGGCGGCAGAATGGGCACTGCCGGCCTCCGCGGTGGGGAGGTCTGGAGAACAACGTGCCCTTATAGCAGTCCTCGCATAGGCCTCCGTGGCGGCACGGCAGCAGGACCACCCGCACAGGCTTCTCGAAGCATACCCTGCAGTCGTTGCTGAACGCGTCTCGCTCGAAGCCCTCCGGTCTGTCCAAGCTCGTTTGTCTATCCAGGAACGTCGGGTGGACGTCAACGGAGGGGGCACAGTCAACGAGAGGCGAGCGACGGGGGCGCAGGACAATGGCCCTGCGTGGGCCTTCAACGGCGCCTGAACTCTCAACCCGCTTCCCAACGTGGTCGACAGGTGTAACCTGCAGAATCAGAATCCATAGGAAGGGCCCAAGATAAGGATGCAAGGCCCTTGCACATTGGGCACCCTTGGATGTGAAACCTGGCCATGGATTGGCCGAGGTGGCAAGGATTGGCCGAGGAGGCCAGGATGCAAGGGTGCCCTTGCAGAAATACTGCATCCTTCCCGTGGCGTTTGACTGCACTCCCCTGCCCTGAATGTTGGAAGCGTCGCTGTCTACCGTCCGATCGGTCCCTCTTTTTGCGAGGCTTGGGGAACTGCTCCGAAAGGTGGCCTTCGCCACTGGCCCCAGGGACCGTGAGCGACCCGTGCAGAGAAAGCTTGGGCCCCTGCGAACCCTTCCCCCCGCATGACCTGAGCACCTGAGCATCTGCCGGTCGTTCGAGACGCGTCGGGCACACCCAGAGCGCTCTCGGCGAGGCGCGGCCACCAGAAATCGGGGGCGCGCAAACATGGATTAGCGATCCATGGATTTGGCGAAATGCGGCCAGTGCCGCCTCGCTCGGCGACGGGAATCCGCAATTGCCCAGGGAAACGGGACCCGTCGCTAATCCACGCCCTCTTCATCCATATTTGCGATCGCCTGAAGAAGGCATCGCGAGAGGGGGAAACTGCCTCCAAGAGCCAACCTGAAGATGCAGAAGGAGGCCTCCACCCGCTGCCGCCCGCCCGAGAAGTTCGGCGTGGACCGCTTCCGGCTGTTGAGCAGCGGGGAGCTCGGCGCCTGGTCGGCCGCCATCAGGTAGCGGCGACCGACCTCCGAGGCCCTCGCTAACGACCATCGGTCCCAATAAACTATCCTGGTTTCCCATCCCCCTCTCCCTCCTCGGTCCTCCCTCCCTCCCTCCTCCTCCTCCTGCTCGTCGTCCTCCTGCTCCTCCTCCTCCTCGTCGTCGTCGTCCTCCTCTTCCTGCTCGTCCTCCTCCTCCTCCTTCTCCCTCCCCTCGTCCCTCGGTCCCTCATCCCTCCGCTCTCCCTGCCTCCTCCCCATCTTCGGCTCTCCCTCCTCCCTCCTCGGTCCTCCCCCCTCCTCCTGCTCCTGGAGAACCGGGAGTCGGGCCCCAGAGGGGTGCAGTCAACCCGTAAAAGAAGGACGCACGGGATGCAAGGTGCTTGGAAGGCCATGGCGACACTTTGCGAGCGCGGCGCGGCCAAGCGAAAGAGCGGCCAAGGATGGGCCGAAAGGGAAGGATGCAAGGGCAACCTTGGAAAGGCGTTCATGCTTCCTATGCCAGTTGACTGTAGTGATGGTCTCAACTGGTCCCAAAGTCCCTTACAGGTCCATTGGAGGTCCTCTATGAGGTCCCTGGAAGTCTCTGGGGCCTCGGAAGGCACCGAGAAGGCTAACACAACCGAACAACCTGAACCCTGGATGCTCAAGGGATTCACACCGATTTCGGATATTGGGCACGACCAACTCACTGAAGGCACATCTTTATGCCAGCGAAACACGCTTGGCCTTCCATGAAACGATATCGTCAGAGCGCGTTCGCCGTAAGTGGGTGAAACAGGAGTACCCGATCAGGCGCACGCTGACATGGATTACATATCCATGGACCTGGCACGTGGGCGCGAGGAGTAAGGTGACCAACGCTACTCGCTAGTCGACGCCTCCCCCCACAACCCAGGAGGCCAGCCAACGCCGCCTGATGTGGCGACGCCGCGCGCCGATAAATATATTGCACGGAAGCGGGATCCGCCGCAAATCCAAGCGCCTCGACAAGCTCAGGGGGGCAAACCTCGACCTAGTATCAGCGATACATCGCCGTAGGCCACCGATAACGAATCCGTACACCCCCTGGCAGAATGGGCAATCGCTCCCCCTATCGGCGATAAATGGACCATTGGTGGTCGATGCATCCGCCCCTGAGCCCATCTCCCCTGACAATGCCCTGACTTGGGTTTCGGCCCTCGTGCCATAACTCAGGCCACAAGAGGCCGTTTGGGACGATGTGGGCACCCACTGGCCGCTCTCGGCGAGGCGCAATTGCTGGAATGCATCCCGAAACTGAAAAACCCCTGGGGACCAACGAACTGCCCGAACGCCCCGAGACGAAGCCCTGAGTCGTAATCCAACGTTCGCTGATCCTCGGTCGTAGCGTATCTCATCGTCGACGCGTGCGTTCCCTCCCGAAACCTTCGATACGACGCACGCGCCACCAGAAGGGTTGACGAAAGCTGTGTCCGAACTGGCGGAGCTCAACGAGGGCTGGCGGTGCGCATAAGGGGGTGCGAGGGGGAAAAGGCTTCTCAGAAGGAGGCTGCTTCTTAGAAAACGCTGGCCTTCCATCCATACGCAAGGCCAGCGCCTTCTAAAAAACAAGGGTGTTCCTGAGAAGCCCCCCGCCCGTCCGCGCGTAGCCGCGAGGGAAGCCACGCACTGGCCTGGACAGAAAAATCATCCCACCCCCCGCCGTGGAAAGCTTGACCCCACTGGCCGACCTACCCCCCCTAAGTGGGGATGGGCGCCGTCGCGTTCGGGTTTTGTCGCACCCATCCCCGCCTGGAGAAAACACGCCGGGAGAAATACCCTGCCCCCTCTGCCCTGTCCCAGTGGGGGGTGGGAAGGTTCTAACGTTGAAGAGTAGGGGCCATGATGTCTGGGGGAGATCGGCATTTTTGCGGTTTCGATCGACACACGTCATGGGTGAATTAGAAGTCCCGGCACATATTTTTGAAGTCAGACGTCCGCAATAGTTTTGCGCCCCGCGTGCTTCTGCAAGAGCTGCTTGGGTGGAGCTTCCCCCATCGCAATGCACTGACCTTCTCGTCTGTCACGTTGTACTGATCTACTACTCCGGCGAGAACCTGCCGTAAAATAGGATCGGGCGGGTGATAATGTGGGGTGACCGAAATGGCTGGGTGAAGACAAAGGCCCCAACGGGGACCTCTAGAGCACCTGTAGGAGCCAGCAACCAGACAGCCAGACAGACAGACAAATACACAGACAGACGCCCGCATCACGCCGAAGCGCGTTCCTGGCAAGAGTGGGCGGACAATTCCGCAGCGCTCAGATGAGGAACGCGTTGGGGCAAATAGCATCGCCACGTACTTTGTTTCAAACGTGTCCCAAACTGGACTGTCAACTGCAAATTCAAATCACTTGCTGGCCGTCGCGCCAAAGCCCTGTCCCTGCAAACACGTCATGAAATCGTCAACCCATATCTTCTTTGGGCGGTGGGCCGGACGACCCAAGCAATATCTGGAAATCTCGAGTTGCCATGATGCCGCTTTGATTGTCCACCTGTCGTAGCTTGGCACGGCCAGGCGGTGCGCGAAGCTGCGCGTCTTTGGGTGCCATGCCGCGCGCCAACTATCGATTACCAACTTGTCCATATGATATTGCGCTGTCGCCGTCACGCGCTGCATCCAAGGAGCCCGCGGCCCATGGTCGCCATGGCCCTAGTCGTCGTCGCCCAAGCCGCTGTCTGCAGAAAAGCTGTCGCTCGCGTCGGCCGCGTCGCCAGCGTCTGTGCGCCGGGCGCTGAAATCCCAGACAACTACACCCCAGCGAGCCCCGAGAGTTGCGATTCCCGCGCCAAGGTCCACGACGATGCCCCGCGCGCGACGTTCGGCGCGATCGTGCTCTCGAACAGCTCGAAACTAGAAGACATCTGGTATCTCTGGTTTGCGGCTTCCGTCTCTCCCGCCATGAACGTTGTCCAAGACTGCCGAATACGACGGCCCAGTTCTGCATGCATGCCAAATCTCTCCTTTTAAACCGTCGGAAATAACATTGCTCTGCGTGCCCTGGCTTCTTGTCTTTGCCCGCGATCATCCATGCGCATGTTCGTAGGCGCGGGAAGCAAAACCGACCGCGGCAACCGCGGAACTCACATCCGACAACATGCGTCTGATTTGGCGCCTCGCCCTGGCGACCAAGAGAACCTAGTCCGCACGGCGTAGATTCGTCGCATTCGAAGACGCTGGGGGCCCACGTGGCACGCCGCGGCCCCGCTCCAACAATTTTTCCTTGATCGGGCGCATCGCGTCTTGCAGCGCAGTATTACATATCTACGAGCTAAGAAGATATCTTTGTCTAGTTCCTCGCAATCCCGGGGAAACATCAGCTCTGCGTGTCCGCCGTGACTCGGGCTGTCTTCTCAGCGCCAAGACCTCCGAGGATTCGCGTGCACTGCAGCGGCGCGCTATGCCGACAGAAGAAACTCCAGCGCCTGGTGTTCCACGGATTCGACTCCGTCTGCTTTTCCTGGATCATCGCGACGGCGGACAAATTGTCTTTCGCGTGGAATCCGGCGCGGAAGCCGGCTTGGTCGCCGCGCGGCGGCGGCCCCATAATAGTGCAATCTGTCGCGCAGAAGGCGCATGGACAACTTGCGCAGGCGAAGGATGACCGTTATGGGCCGGCGGTCTTGTGGCGCGCGCTCATCGCCCGACTGTGGATGCCTTCAATCGCAGCCTCCCTCCATGTTTTCGGCGACTTCGCGCCTGTCTTCGGCGTCTCGTTGCGTGGACCTACCAGCGCTCCAAGAGTGAGATTGCCAGCGCTGCTTGTCATTTCAAACGCCGCTCCAGCGCCGACAGCGCAACTGTCGTCGTTCAGCTGCTTGGTCGCGCCTTGAATCTCAGCCCGGGTAACAGAACAATGTGCCCCTGAATCGCGCCCTGGGCGCGGGCCCGCTCCGCGACGCTGACAATGAATATGCCCGTGAGATTCGGCGACATCGTTGACCGCGCCCTCGCGGTCGGCGATGCCCGCGCCACCATCCAACGCGCAAGGTCATCGTAGACATTTTCGCATTTGTCTTCATTCTTCAACATCAGCATCCGCGTAATACTGGACAAACCGGATGATCTCGCCCATGCGGCTCGCGCGCCCCGCCCGGCGAAGACTTTCGATGCGTTTGGCGGTCTCCTTGCTGATTTTGGCCCGCTCCGCGGCGCGCCCATTTTCGAGCTGTCTTTCGTATCTGGATCAATCCGCGGCTGCCCCCCCGAACTTCCGGGAGGAGCTCGCCGCCCCCGGCGCGCGCGCAAACGCAGCACCCAGCCGCGTTTTCGACTGGCAGCCTTTCCACTTTACGCGACTGGCCATCCAAATCCCCGCCCCAAATCGCATTATTCACCCGGCGTGTCAACGTTGATATCTACGTCGTGCGACTGGCGCGCAGCGGCCGGACTGCCCCGGCAAACTGCAGTCTTCAACGCGCAATGAACGAATCGCGGATGCGTGGTCAGATCCCATGTTACTGTCTGACACGCTGCCAACGTCGAGCGTTCGTTTCCACGTATTCTCGTTCACCGGCAAGAAATGTCTGGCGCGGCTTTGGACTGGATCCTTCGCGCGCGCCTTCGGGGAGCATGCGTCCGCGATGGATGAGCTTCCCCTGGGAGCCCATGGTTTCAGCTAACTGCCCGCTCCCGCGTTGAAGTCAACCCCCACCAGGGACTGACGCCGCGCGCCCTGGGCTTCTTTTCGGATGCGCGATAATAGCGCGCGCGTTGCGCGCGACAACCCCCGCGCCCAGAACGATGAAACTGCGCTGCGGAAATTCTGCGCGCGGCCCTCCTCGCGCGCGCGCCAGCGCGCGCCTCTCCGACGCAGCGACAAAATTGGCAATGCATGAGGACCACCACCTGTTCATTGCTACCGCCACCCCGCGTTTGGTTTCTGAATGCCCAGACCAGCAATGATGTGGCCACCGCCCGCCTCGAGAAACTCTCTGGCAGTGTTATCCAGTTCTCGGCGCGTGGCAGGATGTCCCATGGCGCCCCGTCGATCTCCCGCGATAGCTCTATCGCCCGATCTGCGTAGGTAAAGCTTCGCGCGTTCTTGTGGTCGATGTTAGAACGGCTGCGGGCATTCGGCGGCGCGCTTGCACCCGTGCTTCGCAGCGCCCATGCGCCGCGCAGCGCTGCGACAGAAAAAGCGCCAGGGGCGCGCTGCAGCTCGCCATGCCCGCCGCCGCCGGATTGCGACTGAACCAAAGATGCTCTCAACGCTGCTTCCCATCGCACGGGGGGGCGGGGTGGCGGGGAAGAGGGGAAGGGGGGGGGGCATGCCTGGATGCGCGCATACGGACAATTACAAGTCGCTCTCGGTGTCCGGATCGGAATGGATTCTGTTGCGAAACTGTTCCAATGACTCGTTGGCCTCATTTAAACAGATTCGCCAATCGTCGCGGTGCGCCACCGCCCACTGTTGCCGCGCCATGCTATCTTCTTCGCTTTGACCAGGACCACCTTCTTACCCCATCTGATGTGCACATATCCGGCTTCTGTATCAAAGGTACTTGGCGCGACCAATTCGCTGGTCCCCGATTGCCTCGTCTGTACTTTCGCCACTCTTGAGAAACCTATTCTTTAGAATGGCTGGGACTTTGTATCATCGGCCTTCTCAACGTAATCAATGTTACCACGTGTGATGAAACATGTAAACATTGCCATCTTGGTCGGGTCCATAAAAATCAAAATCGTCGAACCACTTGGATCGTCAAGAAACTTAGTGCGGATTTCCGCCATTTACCCCGCCGTGGCCTTAGCGTCGAGTGGGTCTGGAAGGCCCAGCGTTATCACCTGCCTGCTCTCGTCCTCAGCCTCGTTGTTCCCCTGGTTTCTCCCCCTTCTCGGTCTAGGGCCCCATCCATCTCCTCCTGAGCGATATCCGTCACAAAATGTGGTGGGTCTTCCGGGATGGTGTTCACCTCCTCCTCGACTGCCTCCGCCGCCGCCCCCGCCACGCACGCGGTTTACTTAGCCTGCTGCGCGATGGTTTTGGCCTCCCACCTCCATCCTCATAGTTTCCATGTTGTCCCACACGTCCTTGCTCATGCTCATCATATCCTTGTTCATTTTCGCCCACGCCAGGTGGCCTGCATGGGCTGTGGGGCGTCCGCGCCCACGTGGCCGCGGCCGGCGGCGTCGCCGTGCGCGGGCTGGGCGGCCGCGCTGCCGCCGAGGGCGGCTTCCTTGCTGCTGCTGCTGCCCACGGTGCGGGCTGGCGGCCGCGAGGCCGAGTGGCGCGCGGTGCTGCGCGGGCGACTGGTGCAGCGCCCGGGGCCACCCGACTAGAATTCGGCATTCGCGGCCTGCGTGCGGGCCGCCATTTCCTCTTCATTTTCGCCTCTTCAGCCTTTTCCTTCTCTTTATATGTTTGGTGTCTGTTCCCTTCTGGCGTCGAGCCCGTGGCCGACTCCGCCATCAGTTTTCCAAGCTTGTCCATGGTGATGGTCGCAATCCGGAGCGTCTGATACGCAGCTGGATGCTCTTGGACGACTGACCCCAAAGGTTACTTGAGGCATGGTGGCTACGGGGGCCTTAAGTATACCCCTTTTCAGGGCCCTAACGTACCCCCTTCACCCCCCCGCTTCGGCAACACCTGAGACGAAGCCAGGACGAGGATCGATTAAATCGGGCCGGTCTGGAAGATGTCTCGGAGGCCGCGACCTTCTCACCTAGCCCCGTCCGAACACATCCCTCTTCGTGTAGGGGATCGACTACCGAATTAATTTACCTCAGAATGAGTTTGCTCGTCGAGTCTGAAGGAAACTATTTCAAATTCCCCATCGATTTGCGATCTTCTGCAAATTCGTCGTAAGTTCTATAGGGGAAAGTCCACTTTGACTGTCTTGAAGCTGTCCTCTCCTCTGCTCGTGCAAACATCCCACCCTCCCACCCGCAACTTGGTCGCACGACCTCCCAAGATCGTGACGGTAGGTCGCAAATGGCACTTGGCAGCGACACCGACGCCGACAACGACAGCGACAACGACAACGACGACGACGCCGCCGACACTGACTACCACGACACTGGCGACGTCTCCAACGACTTCGACAACGACGACAACGAAGATGACGACGACGACGACGACGACGACACCGAAGACGACGACGACAACGACGACGACACCGAGAACGACGACGGCGGCGACGACGACGACGCCGACGACGACGACGAACACGACGACGACGCCGACGCCGACGACGACGAAGACGACGACGACGTCGCCAACGAAGACGACGACGAGGGAGGAGGGAGGACGACGACAGCGACAACGACGAAAACGACGACAACGACGAGGGAGGAGGGAGGACGGCGACGACGCGAACGACGAAAAAGGAGGAAAAACGGCGACGCCGACGACGACAACGACGAGGGAGGAGGGATGACGACGACGACAACGACGACAGAATAGGAGGGACGACGACGAGACGCCGACGACGGACGACGACGACGACGAGGGAGGAGGAGGAAGGACGAGCACGGCGACAACGACGACGGAAACGACCACGACGCAAAAGAGGACGACGACGACGAACACGAGGAAAGACAGAGGACGACGTAGGCGACGACGACGTCGTCGACGCGGGAGGAGGGAGGACGGCGACGACGACGACGACGACGCAAGAGCGCGCGCGCACGCTTTTGTTGAAAATCCGCGTTGCGAAACCTTGTGTTTTTGTAGGTTTTTTGGACACACGATGTTGACCGTCCGAAGCCGATGGGTTTTGAAGGATTTCGGCATACGCGCGCGACGACGCGCGCCTGCACTTCGTCCCATTTTTTGCAGAGGGTTCTCGCGACGGCACACGCGCAAGGGCGTTCGACAGATTTCGACATGCGCGCGCGAAGCCCGTTTGGTAGCATTTTGTAAAATTCTCGAAAAAAACGATGGTGTTCTTAAGATTTCGCAAGAGCTCGCGCGTAAGCTTATGTAGCAAATCAGTGTTGTGAAACTCTGTGTTTTTGTACGTGTTTTCGAAACTCGATTGCGAAATCCTTCCGTCACCGAAGGTTTTTGAAGAATTTCGGCATGCGGGCGCGACGACGCGCGCGTGCGCACTTCGTCATATGTGTTGCAAGGGATTCGCGAACAAGTGTGTTAGAACAGACAATGTCCCCGCGTATTGTTTTTTACAAGGGAACCCCAGGGGGGCCGATACCGGCCCCCCTGGGATAGTGTAACTTCATATTTCGGATGGACATGTGGCCAGAATCATGTATGATTTACATACCCGAAAGGGGCGCGGATAACGCGGGGGGGGGGGTAGAGTCGATTATTCTCTTTTTCGAAAGGAGAACCAATTTTGGCCAACAAGACATTGACTCTATAGTCGCTCCCCTTCGCGACCAATGCCACCAGCCCGATGAGCCGAGCGACCGCCCCAGCCCCCCCCCGGCAACCCCAGAGGATACCCTCGCAATGCCTGCGCTCCCCCGGCCCCGGCGACGCCCGGCCCACGCCCCGGCGCACGCCGCAGTTCTCGGAGCCCGGAGCTGGGTATAGGTCGGACATGTCCGCCTACAGGCGGATTTTGGATGAAAAATGAAAAATAATCCAAAGGTGCTCAAAGATTGTCAAAAATACTCCAAACATCGTCAACATACTATTTTTGACTATCTTTGAATACTCCCCCTGTAAAGTGGCGCGCCCGACTCAAAGCTGGGTCGGAGGCGAGCTGCGGCCATCCCGCAGCCCCTCTGCCCCAGCTCGTCGCAGCAGAGATTCTGCGGCAAATCCGCCCGCCCATCCATGATGAGCCTGTTTTCCACCACCACCACCATAAGTTGGAGGGGAAAGGAGGAGGAGGAGGACCCCCGCCACTTCCAACTTATGGTGGTTGTGGTGGGAAACAGGCCCCTCTGCCGCAACTCGTTGCAGGCAGAGCTCCTGCAGCAACCCCCCCGGCCAACCCAATCGCACAGAGCTCGCTCCGCAGCGCTTCGAGCGACCGCGCCCTCGGCCCAGTGCACGCAGCACTGGCAGGGGACCCAGAAATCTGCGGGAGGCGCTCGACGACAAGAAACCTCCCACAGAAAACCAACCCTGAGACCCCAGGACGTACATTGATTGTTGGTGTGGGACGTTACACTTCCCGTCGAAAACCATCGAAAATCAAGAAACCTAGGGCACCCTGGAGGTAAGGGTCTTTCTTGGCACGGGTTCCCACTGTATCAGGAGGGGGGATGAGGCCATATGCCTTCAACATGAATCCCCAGACCCCTCCGGGTGTCCATCTGCCGCACCAGTTTCTTCGGTGCCCCAGCGGGGCCCGAACCCCGGGAGGCCGAAGAAGGCAGAGTACCTTCCTGAACCGAGCGCCTTTCGAACCCGCCGGCCCTTCCTGCTGACCGGCTGGCGACGGAGGGTTCGTAGAGGGAGGGTTCTCCCAACGAGGGGCTGGGGAACTCTAGGCCTCCTGGCCTCCTTGGGGATAGCCCTCCCTCTACTTCTAACTCTACGAACCCCTTCGTCGCATCACCGATGCATCGGCGATGCGCTCGATGTGGGGCCCCATTTTTCTCCCGCTGTGCTCCCTCGGACCCCCAAACGGCTCCACTTTGGACGCCCGAGATGGGTACGGAGAAAATGGGCACAATGCCCAACAACGAATGCTGTCCAAAACCGACAGCGGCCGCTGTTGGACAGGCGGCCTTCTGTCTTCAAAGAACAGAGTCCGCGGCGGCGCGGGCAGCGAGTCCTGCTCCAAGTGGACAAGAACTGCTGTTGGGCATCGCACCATTCCTTCCCGTACCCATGTCGCAGGGCTGAACCTAAACGGTGTTTGTCGTTTTCGTTTTGTTTTCGTTTTCCTTCGCTTTGTCTCGAATCCGCCTTTACCGCAAAACGAAGTCGAAACGAAAACGGCCAACGAAATCACCAAAAACACAGTTTAGGTTATGTTGCCCCCATCGCACTTAAGGACCACATCCCAGAAACAATTTCGAGCACCCAGAAAAGAGTGTCGAAACGGTGTCGAAACAGTGTCGGGCGAGTGTCTCCCAGGGCCCGACACATGAAATCCCTAGAGTTTTGGGGTACTTTTCTGGTGCTCGAAATTCTGCCTGGCGGTCAAGGCTAAAGCAGGTTGGAACATCATCACGTTTGGGTCCAGCCCTGCCATGTCCATCCTTCCGGTCCACGGCCCAGGTCCCCCCAGGAGCCCACGCGCGGCACCGCGGGGGGAGGCCCCTGCGCTGCGGCCCTCGGCGTGCGGCCTTCCGCGCCCCGGCGACCGGGCCTGCGTCCCGGCGCACGTAGTAGCTCAGGTCCCCCTCGGGGTACACGCGGTACCTGGAGGCATCCTGTCGGGGACGGACAGAGCCCCCTTTCGCAAAACGCGGCTCGGTGAAAGCGACCTCGGGCCCAAACCTGGCGGGCGCAAGTCTGGAACATGACGGCCGCGGCGCCCTCTCGAGAACCGAGAGCAGGCAGTTCACGAATCGACGTGTCAGAGTGGGGTTCTGTCCCCCTCAATCCCAGGATGGGGTCGAAGACCGCGCCGTATCGCGCATCGGCGATGTCGGCGATGCATCGCCGCCGCTCTTTTTGCTTCTATTCAATGCTTTGTCGTCGAATGCAACGCCGCGGGGGAGCTCAGCATATGCGCTTGCAGTGTACTCGGCAGGTAAGAACGCCGCGGAAGCAGCAACGCCACGGAATGCGAAGCAATACTACGATATAGCAGAGCACAGGCGTCGCCTTCACGACGTTGTCGCTCGCAGAGCACAGCGCTAGCGGTTGCAAGGTAAGGCCCTTATGTTTCCAGAGTCGCCGCCGCCAGCGTGGACAAACTCGGGTTCTACATCTGTCAAGCGATCGCAAACATGGATCAAGGGGGCGTGGATTAGCGACGGGTCCGGTTTCCATAGGAAACCGCAGTTTTCCGCCGCCGAACGAGGCAGCACTGGCTGCATTTTGGGGAGGGTACCTCCCCCGATCCATGGATTTGGCGTCCGCGCGCCAAATCCATGGATCGCTGATCCATGCTTGCTCGCCCCCGAATCTAGCCGCACCGCAGAGTCGGTGGCGCGCGCTCGGGGGGAAGGGAGAAGGAGCAGGCCTCGTCAGAAGGCGGCGGGGCTCCTCAGAGCCGTCCAGCCTTTTAAGGCTCGGAAGACTTCTCAGAAGGCCCGAGGCCTCCCGAGCCTTCTGAAAAAAGGCCCACTTCTCTTCACTCCCCCCCTGGGTTAGCCGCCCAGTCTGGTTTGCGGATCACAGCTCGGGCCTCCGGCGGCCGCTCCAGACGAGCTGACACCCCTAGAACGTTCTCGGCGAGTCTGCTGAAAAGCACCCTGAAGCCAGAAAACCCTCTGGAACCATCGAAACCGTCAGAAAACGCCAAGGATCGCCGATGAGGCGCGATCCTCCTGCCCCACCTTAAGGCGGCGCGCGGAGGGGGGAAGGCTTCGTAGGAGACTGCTTCTTAGAAGGCACCGGGCCTAGACAGGGGCCCGCGCCTTCTGAGAAGCAGGGGCGCTTCTAAGAAACCTTCCCCCCTCCCCTGTGCGCGTGACCGACGCCTGCTTCGGCCCCAACTGGGCGGCCCAGATAAGGAGGGTAACCGGCCTCGTGACACGAGCTTTCGCGCCATGAATACTCTCGAAACCAACGTGGATTCACGTACGTGTACGTTTCTCTTCCCAGACATGCGACGTCTTGATTTTTTCAGGACGGCGTATCTGGAAGTCCCGACCCTTTCCCCGGGAGCGGCTTTTCCGTCCTGCATCGTCTTGTGGACGGTCCCGAGGCCCGGCGAGGGCCCCCCGAGGCCGAAAGTAGCCCAAAACCTCCCGCCCCTGATTTTTTGTTGCGACGCGGTCACGTCTGGGTTTCGCTCTTGCCCAGGAGGAAAAGGAGGAGGAGGAGGCGCCACGCATGGGAGGATGTGGAAGAGGCGGAGGAGAAGGAGGAACATGCGGAGAGAGAGGACGAGGAGGGGGAGCACGATGAGGAGGAGGAGGAGGAGGAGGAGGAGGAGGAGGGCGAGGAGGAGGAGGAGGGGGAGGAGGAGGAAGAGGAGGAGGAGGAGGAGGGGGAGGAGGAGGAGGAGGACTAGGCCTGCCATCGTTCGCTCTTGCCCAGGGCACCAGCGCCTCGGCTCGCTCGGCGGCTCGCCCCGCGCGGATGCGGCGGCGGCGGCGGCCCCGTGCGCGCCGCAGGGCGCGCAGGGGCAGCACCGCAGGAGCCCCGCGGCGACGCCCGGCGTTCGGGTCGGAGGGAGGGGGAGAGGTCGACCCCCCTCCCAGGCTTCGTGGGGTTTCCGAATGGACCAGAAATTTGGGGCCCGATCCTGGGATATGCGATGGGGGGGGTCCATCCTCGATAGAGGTGCGACCGAATAGCCCCCTTGGGGTGTATCCCAAGGTTTTCCCATTTTCCTGAGCGGCCAAACTTTTCGGGCGAAACGCGGGGATTGGGGGAGAAACATCGCCCGCGAAAGACGCCTGCGGTCCAGCCGCACAGGAAGGACGAGCGACTCTCCAAGGTTACCCTTTTGCAGCCTTCTCCCTCCGCCCATCCTCGGCCGCCTTCGCTGGCCGCGCCCCGCCCCGACAGTGTGTCGACATGGCCCTCCAAGGCCCCTGCATCCTTACCGCGCATCCTCATCATGAGGTTTGACTGTACATGGATGGATCTGGAGCGTCGTCGGTCCATCGGTCTGGCCATGTTTGTTGGGGCGTTTACTTCCCTTACCTCCAGCGGGACACACACACACACACACACACACACACACACACACGCACACACGCATACACACACACACACACGCACGCACGCAAGCACACAAACTCACACACACACACGCACACACACACACAAACACACACACACACACTAACGCACACACACACATACACAAACACACACACACATAAGCACACACACATACACATATACACACACACACACCCTGCTTGGCCTGAGGGCTCCTCAGGCCCCATCCACAGCTTCCTTGCTGGCATGGCGGTGCCGACTGCCGCCAGATGATCTGGGGTTCGTATGCAGCGATACAGGGGGGAGCACATCGACCTGGGATCGGCGATACATCGCCGACAGAGCGACGATATGTGGCAGCCGAGGGGGGCTGGTGAACCAACCCATGTCTCTCGACCTGCACCTTCCGCACCAACTGCGCGGCAGGTGCCGCGCGGCCGCGGCCGCCAGCGGCGGCAACCGCCGCCGCGGCCGCATCGCGGCAGCATCTTCCGCGCGGAGAGGACGGACAGCGCAGGTCGAGGGGTGGCCGATTTTCCAGGAGCCTCCCGCGCAGGAGGCTCCCGCGTGGCGGGGTCAGCTGCCAAGCTGCGGGGCCGAAACTTGCTGCGCGAAGGGGATTTCGCAAAGCCATCGCGCTGCGCAAGGGAAGAGAAGAATCGGCGCGCCTTTCTGGCTGCAGCCGGGCTGCTGGACGAAGGAAGGCGAAATCAGGAACGGACGCACACAAGGGGGGCCTGCCAGTCCAGGCGAGGCAATTTGAAGGTAGGCCTCCGCTCTATTGTGGCGCCGCGCTTGCTTCGGCAAGCAGCCTACCGCGAAGTCAGGAATTGTTTGGGCGGCGACTCCCCCATCGCAATGCGGTGACCTCCTCGACCGTTAGATTGTGTTGTTCTGCTGCTCAGGGGCAGGCTCTCCCGGCCAGTAGCCTAACATCAGACGCGCGACCCTCCCAGACCCCCCGGGTGCGCACAAAAACAGGGCCCCTCCTGAGCCCAAAGCGGTCCTTGGTTCAGCGTCTTGGCTGTAGAACCCAGAGGGCCCCGCCAGGCCCCGTGCCGCCAGCGGCCCCGTGACGCATCCGCCTCCTCCGTTCTCGCGGCGCCCCCCTGGGTAGGGCGGGCTGCTCCTGCGCTGAGGACAGCACGACCCACCCCCCGGCCATATCTGCATGGAAAACAAAAACGCTATCCCTAAGATAGGCACCGCCGTATCTCGACGCTAATGCTGAGGATTCCTTCCATTTCTGACTGCACATCCCTTAAGATGGTACCGCCTTTGGGCTTGCCGACCTTAGGAATCGGGATAAGCTCCAGGCAGGCAACGCTGGGACCCCCACTCCCGACCTGGTGATCCATGGGGTCCTTGCTGTGCGTGTGTTTTTGAGACTCCTGTGGGCCAGAAAACCATACCCACCCACAGCCAAGACCCCCTGGATCACCAGGTCGGGAATGGGGTTCTGGCGGGGGTTGGGATGGGATGTACTGTCCTCATGCGCGCCTTCTGGCGTCGGCGCCTCTGGCGCCGCGCCCTGTCAACCGTACTCCCTGCCACAGGGACTGCGGACAGCATCGCTGAGGCTGCTGCGACCGCCTCCAGCACCCCCCCGCGGGTCCCCCCCGACTTCCTCGAGGCCCCGCTCCAGCGCGGCACGGCGCATGGTCTCTCGGCTGTGAGGGCCGACACAACCACATCTGCGCCGTACCGTTCTTGGGCCGAGGATCTGCGACGCCTCGAGCTGGGCATCGCTCGGACGTCCATTCCGTGTTTTTCTTTCGGTTTCGTGCGTGGCTTTTTCTCCAAATCATCAAGGATGCTCCTCGGTGGTCCTCGCCTAAGGAAAAATGCACACGTCCGAGCGATGCCAATCGAGAGGTGCCAACGCGGCACGCTGCACATGTGTCGTCCGTGGACTGCCCCCCCCCCCGTTCAACCGACCCGAGACGCACTGCGCCGATCTGCGTGGCCGGTCACTGGCGGCGCCTCGGGCGCCCGCAGCGGGGCGACGCGAGCCAGGGGCAGTGGGCAGCCTGCGGCTCCAGGCCCGGCGCCAGCGCCGACGCTCTCGCGGGCGCTCATGGCGGCATCGTGCGGTCCTCGTGCTCAGAGGAACTGGTCGCGTGATAATCGACCGCTGTGCAACAAACACATCAAACATTCTGACTGGCCGTCTTGGACATACATTGAGAACTCTTTGCTCGAAGAGCGGGAGAGGAGGCTGAGAAAGGGCATGCCACTCCTTGGCAAAAACTTTGCCCCGATGTGTGGCCGCCACGATAGCTGCGGCGACCTCCAAAACCGACCCGGAGGCTTGGCCTGGAGTCGGAGATCACGCAAACCATATCCACCGCCTGGGAACCGACGTCCTGGTGCCCCAGTGGGCGGTGGATATGAAGATATTTGAGCCCCCAGGGCCCGA
Source organism: Prorocentrum cordatum (assembly GCA_963575745.1). Taxonomy (NCBI): domain Eukaryota; class Dinophyceae; order Prorocentrales; family Prorocentraceae; genus Prorocentrum; species Prorocentrum cordatum. The sequence continues at coordinate 641,688 of CAUYUJ010016316.1, read as the reverse complement.
ATATGTCCATATCCACCGCCTGCCGAGGCTCCGAAAACTGACACTCCAGGTGGTGGTCATGTATAAATTCCCGCCTCGGATACCGACACAGCTGCCCGCCCCTCCTCGCCACCGCTGGATTCGCCGCGAAATCATGGTCAGAACGCACCCGCGGAAGGGTCCGTGCAGTAGATCGGCGGCGCGCAGAGGGGCGTAGGGCCCGAGCCTCCTGAGAAGCATGGGTGCTTCTAAGAAGCCTTCCCCCCTCCCCCTACCCCCCTCTGCGCGTGGCTGCGTAGAGTGGCCGCATCCGTCTCTCCTGATGGGCCTGTTTTCCACCACCACCACCAACTGAAGTTGGAGGGGGGAAGGAGGTGGAGGAGGTGGAGGTGGAGGAGGAAGAGGAGAAGGAGGAGGAGGAGGACCCACTCCCTCTCCTACTTAGGGTGGTGGTGATGGAAAACGAGCCCATCACCTCCTTCGTCCGTCACGTGTGCCGCCGCCGGCGCCACCGCCTCCCGTGGTCGGCTACACGCAGGAGCGACATTGGGCGAGAGCGGCCTCCTTGAGCGCGGCTCTCGGGGGGACCGCGGGGGGAGGCCGAGCCAGAGCGCGCAAGCCGCTGCCGTCGCATCGCATTCAGCCGTCTGTGGACCCCAGCGTCGGTAGAGGTCAAAAACCCACCCCCATACAGTCAACCAAGATAGTAAGGATGCGCGGCAAGGATGCGAGGGCCTTAGAACGGCATGTTGACGTTTCCCGTGCGGAGGGCAGCAGAATGCCGAAGGATGCCGAATACCGAAGGGGCAAGGATGCAAAGGCAGCCTGGGAAAATTGCCCCATCCTTCCGACACGCGAGGCCGTTTGGTAAAAGCACCCAAAGAAGGAATCAAGCAGGACAGGGTTGTTCAGTAAACGCCCAGGGCCGTTTAGTAAGCGCCAATTGTACAGTCTGGGTGGTTTTGCCTCCCTTGAGTTGGAGGGCCAAGTCTAGCCGCTTCTGGGAAATCAATACGTATCTGGGGCCGATGCCAAGGACGATGCTCACGTTCTCGCCAAAAGCGTCTATGAGCACACTGGGGGCCGTGACGTCAATAGACACATTCGGGGTGGATGCGTCTATGGACAACGCGGCCGTTGCGCTCGGCGCAGTACAAGGTCGGAGAAGGGGTAGATCCGTCTGCGGTATGCTCCTGTTCTAGAGCAGGTGCCACATGTTACTCCAGCCCCAGTGTGCCCTCACCTAACCCTACTTCAGCGAAAGGTCACGCCTTCGCATAGCTGGTGCGGGGCTCGAGCCCCAACGGCTCGGGCGAAGCACCCTCGCACAGGAGTCGCCGCTCTCGCACGCCCTCGCGGTGCTACCGTACAGGCCAGGCCAGCCGCCGGCGGTGCAGAGTGGCGCGGCTGAGCATCGCAAGGGCGCGCGCTGCTGCCAGAACCATGGAAGTAGGCCACTCCTCCTCGTCCTCCTCCTCCTCCTCCTCGTTCTCCTCCTCCTCGTCTTCCTCCTCCTCCTCGTCCTCCCCCTTCTCCTCATCTTCCTCCTCCTCCTCCTCCTCCTCCTCCTCCTCCTCCTCCTCCTCCCCGCCCTCGAGGCGCAAAAAACGAAAACCCTGCATTAGCATAAGCATTCGTAGGTCCGGGCGGATTGCTTGGACCCGACCTCAGATAGTGCATTGTTCTGCTATCTGTTCTACATCGATGCTCTTGCTTGGATCTGTTTGGAGCCCTTCCCGGCCCTCTTCAGAATGCCTTGAGGCCTATCCATGAACTTTAATAGAGTTCCGTTTGGGCCCCGTGCCAATGGAGGTATTGAGGTCCTCCGCTTTCCTTTAATATTGTTGGTTCCCGCCCCTCCTGAACAAATAAGGAAAGGTGACGACGCAACAACGCACTCAGACCATGACGGACTGCGGGTAACAGGATGGAAACAAGCATTTCGGAAAAATGAGGTTTGTTCAGTATCCGCGGGCCCCCTTGTTGGGCCATCAGGTTGCGAGGATCGGGCTTGCAGTAATTACCCTGCACCAAATTGCAGTTCCCCGCATCCGATGCTACAATCCTGCTGTCTGGTCCCCACTGTGAATTGTTGAAGTCCGCTCGAGGGAGGGGCCGAAAAACGTTCGGTTACCATCCCAGCATCGCTCAGTCTGAATTCCTGCGGGGCCGTGGGACACGTAAAAATACATGATATTCGGGCCCCCGGCGAAATATTCCTTCGTAAATTACGCTGTGCCTGCTCGGACAAGAACGAGAAGCGCCGCTATACTCTAGTGGGCATATTGGGCGAAGAAGCAAAGGAAGGCGAGGAGAACGCGGAGTCGATGACGAGGACGACCAGCGAAATAGGCCTTCGTAAATTACGCTGTGTTCGCGTCCCCGAGGCCACGACCCCTCGCAAATTGCACCGCGCTCGCGCCCCCGAGGCCACAAACCCTTCACTCCAGCTCCTTCACAGCTCCAACCCACCGCTCGCCAAGGAAAAGGTGCCACCACAAGTCCTGGATCGCTGCGACCGCGTGATACCCTGGAAAAAGTTCCAGTGGGACCAACAGTCGGAGGTACGGCGGGCCACCGTTGGCGACTGGGCGCTTCATGTATGACTCGAGCAGCCTACCGAGGGCGGAGGAGTCCGCAGGCGCCCAAAGGATCGCCGGACGACCACCCAGCTCTGGCCAGAAGCGATCGTCCCCCTTGGCAGCCAACGCAGCCGCGCGGCGACACGCGTCGACCGCAGGCGTGACTGGGTGCGCGGCTGCCGCGGCCTCGGTGGAAAGCTTGAGCGTGGACCACTGCGTGAGCACCAGCTCCGCTGCCGTCGGCGCCGTGGCGCAGGGGAACCCCAGCGCAGAGGCGCCCAGCTCCCGCCATACGGTGAGGTCGGGCGCGCGCTGCCAGCGGCGCACCTTCATGATCTCCGGGATGAGGTCGGTGCACTGGCGCACTCCATCGGCGAGCGCCTGCAGCGCAGCTGCCGCCTGCGAGCGGTCAGCCGCGCTCCACGCCGGGGATTGCCAGGCTGAGCATAGTAGCCGGGCAGTGCGGAAGCGCGCATCCAGGTCCGGCAGCGTCGGCTCTGGACCCTCGAGGGGGGCGAAACCGAGCCGGCGCCATGGGCATGCGGCCTCGGGCAGGTACGCCAAGTGCAGCAGCTCGTGCAGCGAGGTCCACGACGCGATTCGGCTGCTGGTGATCATCAGGTTCGGCCCTGCCGTGGTGGCGCGCACCGCGCTGACGAGCTCGCTGTACTTGCTGACGGACTCCTCGACCAACTCTTGCAGGGGGTCAGCTGGAAGCTCCGCTGGCGTTGGGGTCGTGGCAGGGGGCTGGTTGGGCGCCGTACCGGCGGGGAGAGCTCCAACAGCGGCTGGCGGATCAAGTCCTGGTGGAGCGGGGGCTCCAGCCAGCTGCAGCGCGCCAGTAGCCTGGGTGAGGCCTGACTCCCCCGCGGCGTCGTCGACACTCATGTTCTGCGCCATGGCTGTGCTCGCGAGGGAAGGAGCCGGAAAATCCTCGGTTTACCCGCCGACGCAAGCACGGGACCAGTTTTCGGAGCCCGTCCAGCCGCGGCTGCGAGGGGGGGGGGAAGCGAGCTTGGCTCAATTGTGACCTCTGCTTGAGCCTTGAGCCAAAACCTTGAGGCAACAAACCTTTGTAATGTATACAGTATTCGCGTCCCTGAAGCCATTCACCCTCGCAAACTAAAGAATTGTTGCGCCCCCGTGACAACAAACTCTTGCAAATGAAACAAGATTCGCAACCCCGAAGCCAGAATCACTTGACAAGTATACAATATGCGCGTCCCCGAGGCCACAAACCCTTGCAAATTGCTGAACAGTCGCGTCCCCGAAATCTCAAGCATTTGTAACTTATGCCATATTCGCGTCCCCGAGGTCACAAACCCTTGCAATTTGTTCAGTTCTTGCATGTACGAGTCCACGTGGCCATACACCTTCGCAGCTTACTCCATATCCGTATTGCCGAGGCGAAGTGTGCTCCACGGCGCGCGCTCCAAGAGGCCTCCAGAGCGAGAGTCCCAAGAGGCCAACATCGTCGATTTAACGGACGGGTTTCGAAGGAGTTTGGGTTTCTCGTATTTTCTGCTTTTCGACGCTCCAAGAAGCCTCAAGAAGCTCCCAAGACCGCTCAAGACGCCTCCAAGAGGACCTCAAAACGGCCAGGTCCGCCCACTGGACCCACCCGCGAGGGCCCGCCCGCTCGACTCGACCCGCCCGCCCGATGATTGCCCCACATGGCAGGGTTCCACACTGTAGTGACCATGATGAGGTTTGCGAACACGCTGGAATCGCTCTTTTCACTCGCAGCCTCTGGCACGAACTCTCACGACGTGCCACGGAGCAAGACCCGCATGATTGGGTGGTCGGGCGGGCGGGTTCGATGCAGAATCTCTGCACGCGACGCACCTGCGGCAGACGGATCGCGGAAGGGCCGAAAGCTCGCCGCCGACCCATGCCTGGGTCCTCCGCCCGGCGCGGCTGGGCTGGGAGCACTCCGGCCCTCCGCGTCGCTGGGCCCGCCCTGGGAGATGTCGGGGTATGCATTGTGAGTCAGTCCTGGTGCAAAAGATCATTGCAGGCCCAGGGCCGTGATGGAAAGCCAGCCATGGGCAGGAGGAGGAGAAGGACAAGAAGGAGGAGGAAGAGGAGAAGGAGGAGCACGGGGAGGGGGGGGAGGAGGGGAAGGAGGAGGAGGGAAAGAGGAATAGGAGGAGGATGGGGAGGAGGGGGGGGAGGAGGACTCAAACGAAGCACGCCACCCGGCACGCTCTGGACGTGGACCGGAGGATTCCGACCGTTTGCACGGCCCCGTTTGAACCAGTCTGCGCCTGCTGCGCGACCCGCAGAGGCAAAAGAGGAGGAGGAGGAGGAAGAAGAGGAGGAGAAGGGGGATGAGGATGATGATGATGATGATGAGGAGGAGGAGGAGGAGGAGGAGGAGGAGGAGAAAGGGGAGGAGGAGGAGGAGGAGGAGGAGTAGGAGGAGGAGGCCGAGCATGCCGCGGACCGATGCCTGGGTCCTCCGCCCGGAGCAGCTGGGCCGGGAGCTTTCCGGCCCTCCGCGCTGCTGGGCCCGCCCTGGGCGGCGGCCCCGCCCCTGCGCGAGTGGCCGCCCGGGCGGCGCCCCTCCTGCCAGAGAGGGGGGGGGCATCCTCTCCTCTCCCTCGCCGTCGTCCTCGCCTCCCCCTCGTCTCCGTCCTAGTGCCCCCGTCCTCTCTCTCGTATTCGTCCTCTCCCTCGTCCTCGTCCCTCGCCTCCCTCGTCCCTCGCCCCCCCATCCCCCCCTCGTCCTTTCCCTCGTCTTCGTCCTCTCCCTCCTCCCCTCCCTCGTCGTCCTCTCCTGTCCCTCGTCTCTCTCCCTCGCCCTCGTGGGAGCGCCACGCCCGTCACTGTAGCACTGCAGCACTGCGCCTGCGCCTCGGCGAGTGAAGAGGGCACGCACCCCTGCGGCAGGGTCTTTTCTAGAGGAAAGGTAGCTATGCGTGGGTCGGGCGTGTCCCCCTACAGGCGTTTTGGGACGAGAAATAAGACGTACCCCAAAAACATCCAAAACTAGTCAGAAAATACAAACACTTGCTTGGCAATTTTGGAATATCCCTCCTGTAGAGGGACGGGCCCGACTTAAAACTATGCACATGCACCGATTCTGGCCAGGCCCATCCTGGGCCCAGGATCGGTGCATACGTCCCCTCTGCATTGGCCAAGGAGACATCTGCAACGCTCCTGGGCCCAGGATGGGCCTGGCCTGGACTGGTGCATGTGCATGGTTCGCTTCGCCCGAGTTTCCAGGGGGTCACGGAATGCTCCCCTGGTTGATTCCCACACGCCCGCCATCATGCTCCTCCTGCCAGGGCCCGACCCAAACTTCGCGGAAGTGTCCATCGCAGCGCGGCAGAGGCGATCCGCACGCGCGTCGGAGCGAGACTGGGACACGGCGTCGCGAATCAGCCTGCATGCAAGAGGGGGGGAAGAAGAAGAAGAAGAAGAAGAAAAATAATAATAATAAGAAGAAGAAGAAGAAAAAGAAGAAGAAGAAGAAGAATAAGAAGAAGAAGAAGAAGAAGGGCGGCCGCAGAGAAAGAAACACAGAGGAACAACGAAATGCCACAAACACAACAACAACTTCGAGATCCGCGCAAGCTCCTCGGATTGGCGCTGGGACAACCTGGCGGCGCCTCCGGCCCCCCTGGCGGCGCCTCTTGCGGCGCCCCTGGCACCGCCCCTGGCGCGATCTGCGCGCCAGGGAGGAGGTCCACCGCCGATCCGAAGAGTCCGCGCGGACCTTCATGTTGTAATATTGATGTCATTGGTGAACGTTTCCTTACTCGGCGTTTCGACATTGAGCGGAAGGGGGGGAGGGGGGGGGGTCTGGCTCCGAACCTCTGCTTCGTGCGACTGATTGGAACAATGCTCCCATGCGGAATCCTATGGGGAGCCGTCCACCTGCTTGAAACAGGTGCCCAAAACAGCCAAGATCTACTCCATCGGGGGGAAGGGGAGGAGGGTACGAGGGCCCGCGCCGATCGGCAAAACAATGGTTAAAAAACACTTGTTGCTTCCCTGGTTCCAAGGCTCGCCCAAACAATTCTTTTCGCTTTTGTGTTGGTTTCGTTCCGCATCTGCTACACAACGATATCGAGGTTGAACCGGTCCACGAGATCGCCAACACATAACCGCATGCCGATGATAATAAAGGGACCCCCCCCCTTCAGTGTTTAGAGTTGATTATCGTCGCCCTATACAAAATTCAAATTGGGCGGCGAGCGCTGAGGCCGAACTTCATTATCACCTCGAAACGCTATGTTGAGATAGCAACATCAAGCGATGTTGATATAGCAACATCAAGCGAAGCGATCACACTTTTTCAGGATGTGTCAAGCGAAACCAATAATTTTGGGAGGCAGACTCAAACGAAACGAGCAATGTTCTTATTATTCTTCTACTTTCCTCTTCTTCTTTTATATTTCTATCTGTCCTCACGCTCGCCTGAACTTTTTTATCCCTGGGGTTGATTATCCATGGAAAATGAAGCACATGAGCTACCCTACACGAGCACTTTAAAAAATCAATTTTCATAAAGCGTTTGTAAATTAAAATTGATAGATTTGGAACTTTGGATTTTTCCTTTCTTCGTCCTCTTCTTATTCTCCTCTTCTTCTTCTTTCTTATTATTCTTCTACTGTATTCTTCTTCTTTTATATTTCTCTCTGTCCCCACGCTCGCCTGAACTTTTTTATCTCTGGGGTTGATTATCCATGGAAATTGAGGCACATGAGCTACCCTACACGAGCACTTACAAAAAACAATTTTCATGAGAGATAAGCCATTGTTGAGGATATTTCTATGAAAACTAAACGCCAAGGATGTCTCAAAACGTGCTCGGCTTGGTCTCCTCTTGATCATCTCTTACTTCGAGATTATGCTGAGGTCTGCTGGGCTACTTTTATTATCTCTCCCTGAACCCCGAACTTTATTATCCCCTAGTGTTTATTCTCACGGGCATGAGGTTAATTAATTTCAACACCGTTGAGCCCTGCCTTCCGCAAGAGAAGTCACGCCAGAAAAGGCACACACACACCTAAACTCACGCTCTAGAGGCTTCCCAGATGGGTTCCGAGCGTCGCGCCGCATCGCCGATGCAGCGGCGACGTCGGCGATGCAGCAGCGACGTCCGCGTGGAGAAGATCCGGCTCCACATCGAGCCGCATCGTCGATCCATCGGCGATACGGACCGATCCTCTGACCCCGACCACTTGAAGGCCTAGACAACCGGATTCGTACTCACGTGCGCAGTCACTCACATTTTTTCTCAAGCGGCCGAGTGTAGTCACTGCAGCGAAAATTTCAGGCGAGCCATGGTCAGCGAGGCCGCGTGCAGAAAACATTGGCGGTGGCTGCGCTGAGCGAACACAATCGAGATAACAACATGCACCTTGTAACGACAAGCCGGGCAAGCCAAGGACGAAGACTACCGAAAACCCAGACCTGCACTGCAGCAAGAGGATGCATAGGGGATCTTCTGACCCAGGTCAATCCAGACCCGGGTCAGTCAGGCCTTGCAAGATCCTGCAAGATCCTGCACACAAGCCCGGATCAATGCGAAGGATCCTGCAGGATCCTGCAGGATGCTGCACCCAAACCCCGGTCAATGCGGCCCTGGCCATGCAGGATCCTGCAAGATCCGGCGCTCTGGCGGCATACCCCTCACTCCTTTCGTGCCCCCATGGGAGCTACACCCAAAAGCCCCCGTGGCAGAGTTCGCATGGTCACCCGCTCCAGTCTGGCGCAACCATCACTCGTTTCGTGGCCCTCGGGGGAGCTACACCGAAAGCCCCCATGGCAATGTTCGCACGGTTCACGTCCCAGCTCGGCGAAACTCAGACTCGTTTCGTGGCCATCCAGGGAGTTCCACGGAAGGACCGAGTGGCAAAGTTCGCACTGCATTCCGCCCCATGTCGGCGCATCCCTCAGAAGTTTCGTGACCATCTAGGAGGCTCCATGCAAGGCCCAGGGGAGCAGTCCACATGGAGTCCCGCCCCATGTCGGCACACCCCTCGCTCGTTTCGCAGCCCACTTGTGAGCTCCACCGAAGGCTCCAACGGCAGGGTTAGCATGGTGGCTCGCCCCTGCTTGGGAGACCCCTCTCACTGTCCGTGGGCTCATTGGGAGTTCCACCGAAGACTCCAGAAAGACTGGATTACCATGGTGCCCCGCTCCGTTTCGGCCTCACACGCTTCGCCGCCTCAGATTGATCTCCACCGAAAGCCCCAATGGCAAGATGCACATGGTGTCCCGCCCCGTTTCAACACACCTTTCCCTCGTCTCGTGGCCCACAAGTGGCTGCGTTCGCACGGTGCTTCGCCCCATTTTGGCACACATCTCACTCGTTGCGTGGCCGTACAGGGGGCTCCACCGAACGCGCTACAGTGGCTGCGTTCGCATGGCGTCGCCCCGTCCGATTTCGGCAAACTGTTGTGGTCCCCCCCGTTTTCGATTTGACTCGCGAGAATGCGTTAGTGCATGGGGAACGTTGAGTGCGGTCTGACGTTCTTCGGCGAAGCGTTAGGGGGTACTTCCGATTATTTAGTTTGTTCTTGTGTAGTGAACCGTCAATTTTTCCTGCTTTTCCGGCGAGCGACAGAACATTATGAAGTAATGGACATTCTTCACGAGTAAACGACATAGTGAAACATTATGATGCGGCAGACCACCCCCTGGGTTGCCGAGCGCAAAAAATACCTGGCTGAGGCGCCGATTACTAGCTTGCGCCAACCCTGGCGGAGCGAGTCTGGGGCGGATTCGAGGAGGAGCTACGGAGCCGGACAGCAGGCGCAAAGGGCAAACTGGGGTACCAGCCCCCCTGGTAGTCCTCGGTGCAGGAAGCATGCATGGGAGCGGAAAGAGCGACGGCCCGAATCCAAGGGACCGACAATTGGAGGGTGAAAAGGGGGTCGGGCGCATGGTCCCGGCAATGGTGTCTTTATAAGCCACGCATGGGCGATGCATCCTCGATTGCTGTGTTCGGCGGGGGAACCAAGTGAAGCTCCCCGCCTGCACCCCCGCGCGAGACTTGAGGGTAGACGAAGCAGGGGGGCGGGGGGCTCGGGAAAGGCGACGAAGGCAACGTGCGCTGACGGCGCAAAAAATGGAATAAACGAAAGCGGTGAGGTGAGTGTCGAAATCTGCTCAGCCAATCTGACATGCGAAACGCTGCGCCTCAATTTTGGGGATCTGAAGGCCAGGGCAAAATGTGAATTCACATTGTCGGGGAAGCATAATGTGAATTCACATTTTGGGAAAAAGGAAAATGTGAATTCACATTTTGGAAAAAAAGGAACATGTGAATTCATATGTTGGAATGTTGTGTAGGTGTCTTTATGAAGGAGCCAGAATGTGAATTCACATTTTGGGAACATGAAAATGTGAATTCACATTTTGGAAAAAAGGAAAATGTGAATTCACATGTTGGGAGAATCGCGGACCCATTCCAAATCTATTTTGGGGCTCGACAAGTCATCGTTTGGGAACTTACGCGATCATCGATCGCACAACCAAGACACACTTGCACTCCACTTCGCCGCTCCACGCGCAATATGCAAGAAGGCCCGAACGCATGAACGAAAATGGATGGACGGCGTGTTTGCCCGCGCGGGCAACGCGCGGGCACGATCGACTGGCCCTCCATGATCGCCAACATTGGATGCCAATCGCACCCGATCAGATACATGAGCGATACATTGAGCATGCATGGGCGATTCAGCCCCCATTGAAGACCCCCTGTTGCAGGCCCCCTCCTTCATCCTCTAAAACAAAAACGACCGCATCCCAGGGTCCGGCGGGACCGACTGAGAGGATCGAACCAAAACGGGCTATTGCTTAAACATGGCGTGGAGGAGGTGTGGTGTCCACCGAAAGCCTGGAGGATCTCCCCACCAGAAAGGGCCGATTCAGACAAACCAAATGTCATGGCGCCCGCTCACGGGCTAGCGCGCTGAATAAGACTTCAGCAAATTTGCGGCGCGACAATTGGCGCGCCGCTTTCTGACACCGCATGAACCGCCTAGACCCCCGACGTCGTGACTTTTTCACAACGTCGACCCGCAGAGGCCTGGACCCCTTCCCCAGGACCGGCTTTTCCTCCTGAATCGTTTTTTGATGGTCCCGAGGCCCAACAACGGCCCCCAAAGGCAGAAAATAGCGAGCAGAACTCCCGTCGTGTTTTCTTCACGACGGAGGGGGTCTGGGCGTTCAACCTCGACAGATCGCGGCTCTCCGGCAATGCCGTTCGGCCGGTTCTGGATCCCTGGCGGCGCTCCGCCTGGAACGCCAACGCCGGGGTGACCGCCGCGTCAGCGTGGCGCGAGCCTGCTCCGCGTGCGTGGTGGGCCTCCTCGAGGGCCCACACGGAGAGTCTTCGAGGCGGCGGCCACCAGCAGCGCAGGCGGGGGGACAACAACAGATGAGCAAGGGGCCCAGGAGCGAACACCCAAGAGGAGAAATGTTATCCTAGCAACCTGCCTACGATCGAAGTACGGGCTGGCTGGAATACACCGCGAGTGCCGGCGTCGAACATAGATGGGCTGACGTCGTGACGACAGAAAGCAGGAGCAAGGCCAGGAGGCTAACAGGGAGTGAGGGGGGGTGGAGAAACGACGAGGGGGAAGGGGCGGGGAATGAGAGAATGACGGAAGGGTGGGAGGGGTGCGTGGGAGAAGCACCAACCACATAAGCATAACTTGAATTCTCAGATCGGCGCTTGCCCCCCCCCCGTCCCTGGCGTGCTTGGGGCGGCGCCGGAGGCGGCGCCAGGGACGCCCAACGCAGATCCAGGAACTCCGCGCGAAGTTCCGACGGTTCCTGCCTGTTGTGTAGTCGTAATCGCCCGACAGGCAGAGCCAAACCTGCGACGTTGTGATTATCTTCCTGCAGCCAGCCCGTATAAGAAGGACGCACGAGAAGGATGCAGGGGCCTTGGAAGGCCATGTCGACACTCTGCGAGCGGGGCGCGGCCAGCGGAAGCGGCCAAGGACGGGCCGAAGGGAACGGACAGGGAAGGATGCAGGGGGCCACCCTGGAAGGCCGCTCCTCCTCACCGTGCGGGCTGACTGCAAGCAGGCCACCCCCCCAGAGGTCTGGACCTCCTCCCTGGGGCCAGCTTCGCGCCCCGGGCCGTTCTCTGGCGGCCCCTGGGGCCCGGTGCGAGGGCCCCGGGAGGCCGACAACTCCACAAAAAAACACCTCCCGTCGCGACTTTTCGTGCGACGAGGGGATGAGAATTCGAGTGGGGGATAGACTACAGAACTGATTTATCCCTAAATTGATTGCTCCGTCGAATATGCGAGAATGCGTCGGATGCTCCGATGATCCACAGAACATTCTAGGCATTTTCTGCAGATTCGGCGGAGCAATCAATTTTGGGGTAAATCAACACTGTAGTCGACCCCCTACTCGAAGAATTGGAGGAGCAAAAAGATGCATAAACATAAGCTTCCAGAGCGCCACACGGATCTCTTGGATCGGCGCTGTGTGGGCGATTTGGGATCGACGCATCCCCCTGAGCCACGTTGCCCCTGCGAAGAAGTCTGGCCTGGAGAGCGTTTTTTTCATCCCTGGCCATCAAAAGGCCTTACTGGGGGACGGGGGGCTGGTAATGTCACGTTTCGCGCCAGCGCCGTGTGAATGTCTGGGAATGACCAGAGCCAACTCGAATGTCAGCACGAATCGTGACGGGGGGTCGGGGAAAGGGGGGCGGCCGGGGCCGGTAGCGACGCAATCCCCGACATTCGGCGTCGTGATTTTTTTCGAGACGCGTGCCCCCGACCTCGAGACCACTTCTCCAGGACCAATGTTTCACCCCGACTCGTTTTTGTGGCGGTCCCACGGCCAGGAGACGGCTCCGAGGGGCCGAAAACGATGAAACACCTCCGCGTCTATTGGTTTTAAGACGCCACACCGCGAAACAAGAAGAGAACCGATACCGCTACTCACCTGGCCTCGCCCAAAGTGCGTTCTGACCAGATTTTCGAAGCGAATCCAGCGGTGGCGACGAGGGCCTCACAGGAAGCTCAACAAGGCGAAATGGAGGGAAGGGTAGTGGTATGGGTACCCCCGCCGAATAAATAGAGGCTAGATGGGTTCCGAGTAGATGGGGCCAGAGGATCGCGCCGCATCGCCGACGCATCACTCGGGGGGAACGAAAAGGGGGGGGATAGCAAAGGGTAGGGTAGAGAATCAGCTCACGTAGCTGATTTTCCCAGCGCCTCCCGGCGCCGGGAGGCGCCCATGCATTGAGAAATGGGCCTGGCGGCGGGGCCGAAACCAGCTGCATGCAGCAGATTTCGTAGCTCCCACTTTCCCAAACCGCCCCTTTCGTTCGGCCCGAATCACCGATACATCGACGACGCATCGATGACGCATCGGCGGCGGCGGCGACGCGTCGGCGAGGCCGGCGTGAAGAACATCAGGCTCCACATCGAGCCGCACCGCCGATGCATCGGCGGTGCGGAGCGATCCTCCGACCCCACCTGGGAGGCCCAACATTTTTATCTATAAAAAACAACGCTCACTGCACCGACCTTGCAGACGTGCTGCAGCGGATTTGTGCGTGAACTTCTGTCCATGCAGAATCCCGAAGCGGCAAGCGAAAAATTAAATTTATGTCACGTGGGTTTTGTCTAGTCTTCATTCCCGACCCAGAAAAATCCACACGAAATTCACTTCGGAATCCAGGAAAAAATTCTCCAGGACACTCTGGGCCCATCCATGTGTTTTCCGAATGACATCCGCTCTGCGACGTTGGCGCAGGAACTCTGGAAAGACGGAAGTGAGGAGCCAAACTCTATACTTTGGCGTATTTTCCGGCCCCGCATTGACATTCGCATAGGAACGCGGATCCTGGTGTATACGGGATCCTGGTGTACACATGTTGGGATATTTCCCGAAAAAAACGGAGAAGCAGGTATACCTCACACCACCCCGACGTCGTCCCCGACCCTCAAAAATCCTGGGATTGAAAAACAGCCCGAGGAAGAGCCACCCCGCGCCGGAGTCCTGGGAACCGCGGGAGGCCGCGGGGAGGCGCCCTGGCGCGGGCGCCACCTCCCGGAACCTGTCGGCGGCGGGGGCGGGCTTTTGCTGGCGCGGCCGCCCACGAGCCCGAGCCTGCTGAGTGGCCACTACAGGCCCAAACCCCCTCGCGCGGTGAAGCAATCGCGACAGGAAGTTTCCGCCAGCTTCGGCATCCGGGAGCCCTCACCGGCCTGGCCTGAGACATCTTCCGCACACCGTGTGCTTCCCCACCCAGGCGGCAATACGACAGCAGAGACGAAGCCCGCGTCTGCGGATATGGGTGGCAGCGCGGTTCGATGCTGCTGGGGGCCCGCTCTTGAGCGAGGACCTTGGCCGAGGCAGCACCCTGCAGTAGGAGCCCGACCACAAGAAACCTTCCACAAGAAATCCAACCCTGAGACCTCAGGACGTCCATTCATACTTGGCGTGGGAACGTCACGCTTTCAATTGCACGACCATCGAAACCCAAGAAGCCCAGGGCACCCTGGAGGCAATCAGGGTGTTTCTTGGCATGGGTTTCCACTGCACTTCCTCCTTTCGGCACCGCCCTCGCACTCAAACAGCGCCTTGTTTTGGAGAGGGCGGGGAGGGGTACAAAAGGGAAAGACAGGGAACTCGCAGAGCGCAGCCTCCCACCGCCTGCCTCCTCTCGCTACAGACGCAGTGCACTCGCGCAGCAAGGCAACGAGGGGAAGGCTCGGCATGGGATCCTGGCGCCCCCTCTCCCGACGCAGGGCGGGGGCTGCAGAGCCACGATTCCTCCTCCATCCTCCCCCTCTTGGGGTACGACGCCTTACCCAGCCCATAATTGTACTGCATCTGTTTCCACATCTTTGATCTGGGCAACTCGTCTGGGCATCGTTCCTGAATGGGCTGGTGGGGTTACGCGAAGCGTCTAGGATAACTCGTCGCGCAACACAGTCGGACCTAGGCCAGAAAATATCCCTCAGGAACATGATACCCTCCGTCGGCCAGAACAAACAGAACATCCAAGGGTACCCTCCCCAGGATGCACAAGAACGTCCAACAGACAAGAAGAACATGAAAGCACCCTCCCGGAACCGACGTCGATCTGATACCTTGGTCCGACCGTACGCGAACAGTTCTTGGAAACTTCTCTGGTGGGCCTGTCGGCAATCCAGGGCGCCGCGCCTCTGCTTGACTCGCTTCTTGGTGGCAGACAACCTTGCACATCTTGAACAATCACGCGCGGATATGGTAGATCGATACTCAATCACCGCGGATATGGTCCACCGCCACCGTTTGCTTGATTGCGAGCGGTTCCCGAAGGAAACCTCTCCTGCACCCCCGGGGCCTGCCCCAAAGACAAACTCTTCGTCCCGCATCGTTCTCTGACAACCCCATGGACCGTGGGAGGTCCCGGGATGCCAAACATTGTCGGCGGCTAGCGAGGGGGGAAATGAGAAAGAGAAGGCTTTCTCAGAAGGTGTCGGGATTTCTCCGAGCCCTCGCGCCTTCTGAAAAGTTTGTCCATGGTTCCAGGGAATGGTTAGACAATTTCTCAGAAGGCCTAGGGACTTCCGAGCCTTCTGAGAAGGCCTTCTCCTTCTCGCTTCCCCCCCTCGCTCGCCGCCGAAATTGAAACACGTCAGGGCTCGTCTCCCCACAGACCCCAAACGTCATATGTTTGTTCACAACGTCGACCCCGAGAGGTATCGACCCGTTCCCCAAGACCGGCTTCCCATGCCGAATCATTGTTCCACGCTCCCAGGGCACTGCGAGGGCCCCCAGAGGCCACACATTACAAAAAGAACACAACACTCCCTACGCGAGTGGGTGTCGATTGATTGCACGGGCGGGAACAAAACAAGCATCGACACCACTCCCCAAACCTCTCCTGGGGTCAATTCTGGCCAGAATTGCAGAGAGAAGCCAACCGTAGCGACGAGGGCTCCCCAGGACGACCAGAGAGCATGGAAACGGTTGAAACATCAGAGCACCCATTTCCCTCAGGACCTGCTTCATGCATGGCTGCTGTTGCCCCCTCAGTCGTTCCCATTCCTCTGATGGAGCGAGGCGGCCCTGCCGCCTCGCCGGCGGAGGAAATGGCACGACTCGAACCTCGAACCTCGAACTCGATCCTCTTATCTCGAGCCTCGATCCTCGATCCTCGAAGCTCGATCATGTTCCTCTCTGCGCGCCCAGACTGGGGACGGGAAGTACGGGAACGTACGATGCCCAAGAATAGTGCGTGCCATGTGTAGCGAGAGTAGCTGTCCCTGGAATCCCCTCAGACAACCATTATCATCATGTTGATGGCATTTCTTGACCATTCGGACAAGAAGAGCTGTCGCCTTGACAGGGTTTGCGATCACAATGACAAGATTTGTAGTCCGATGCGGCCACGAGTGACAGAAACTCCTGTTCAAGACGAGCACTGCTGTTGGGCACTGTGCCCAATCTCGATCATCGAAACTCGATCCTCGAACCTGGATCCTCAGTCCTCGGTCCTCCAACGTCGATCCTCGATCCTCCATCTTCGAACCTTGATTGTCAAACATCGATCCTCGACCCTGGGTTCTGGATCATGGTTCCTGGATCCAGAGACAGGCATTATGTGGATAGGCACATGGGGGGATACGTCGACCTGGAATGGCTGAAACATCGCCCATGCTTCGCCGATGCACTGGCGCTGCAGACCGGCCCATGCTTCGTGTCTACATCGCCGATGCATCGCCTTGACATCAACGACACATCGTCGATGCGTCAGCCACTCGAGGTCGATGCTTCCCCCCCCTGTACCTCCCACCATCGGTCCTCGACCCTCGATCCTCGACCCTCGATCCCCGCACCCCGGGCCCTGGATCCCCGAACCCGCACCCTCCGTCCTGGATCCTCCATCCTCCGCGGGCGCCCGGAGCCTGCGGCGCGACCCGGCGCCGAGCAGCCGCACCATCTGCTCCGCGAGCGCGTCGAGGGCGGGGGGCAGAAGGCGCCGGCCGGCCCAGCGGAGCCCAGTGCATTCGGGTGGCCTCCTGGGCCCCGGGCCTCAGACGCACAGGACAACGAAAAGTGCGAATTGAATGGACAAGCGCAGGACAACGAAAGGTGCTAGCTGAGTGGAGCGCACAGGACAACGGAAAAGTAGGAATGGGTCATCTGAGGCACGGAGGGCCCTCGCGCGGGCCCTATCCACAACCCAGACACCCAAAGAAACGGTCTCGTCCCAGGTAAAGGGGGAGGAGGACAAAAAAGGAAGGGCAAAACGGAGGATGAGGAGGGGCCACGCGGAAGAGGAGGGGTGGCCACGAGAAGGACCGTCGCGTGGTTTGGGTGCGTGTCTGTCTGCAGTTCCCTGCCCCGCCCTCGTAGCCTGGGGGGGTGGCGGGTGGGGAGTGGGGATGGCCATCGGGCGCTCGTACAGGACAGGAGACCTGCGGCTGCCTTCGAGGTGCCTCCTGCTGATAAGGAAGGTCCATTGGGTTCTGTCTCCTGGCCAGAGCAAAGCTCTTGGGCTCTGTTTGGTGAATTCCCTGGGACCTGATTCAACAAAGCGACCGCTTTTGCTGAAATCAGTGACACACGATGAGCCTTGAAAGCAAGAGTTCAAATGTAAAAAAACGATGGTATTGGGGCAAGAAGCCATCGCTGCACGACTCAGGGCAAACCAATCACAATTCTCTGGCCGCTGCGTCGCTTCTCTCTGTCGGCCATTCACGCTAACAAATATCGCACCCGAGGGCTCCCACCTGTGCTCCCGCTTCGGGGGTCGGAGAGCCGCTGGAGGGGGCGGGGCGGCGGAGAACCCGACGAGGAGGGATGCCAAATCTGCTGCACAGAAACAGCCCCCATCGGCGGCGAGAGAGAATGCGTCAGCGCGGCGCTAGCCTTGTTAATGTGAAGCGCGACCTGCATTCTTGAGACAGTTCTTGGGGAACGTACGCTGCGAACTAAAACTGTCGGGCTCCGCGTCTAAAGGTCGGTTGACGGCCCTGGGGGCCATTCCAGCAAGCCTGTCCGCCCGCGAATGTCCCACGGTGGCTTCCCACTCGGGGCTGCCCTGGAGGAGGCTTTTGGGGCCTTCTTGCGGTACTCCGGCGAGAACCAGATCGGGCCGCCACCCTATGGCAGATCTGGCAAGAAGGCCTACGCACGCACATCAGTTCTTGCGGGACAAGCCTGTGGCGTGCAGATTTGTCCGTCCTTGGCAATCGCTCTCGGTTTCGGAAATGCGGAATGAGGTGCAGCAAGCACCGCAATGTGTTCGGAGGAAGGAAAAGATCAGGCGAGGCCCCTGCCGACCTGCCCTTCGAGGACGGCGATGACCCCGCATAGGCTTTACGGAGTCTCCACGACGGCACATCCGGCTGTAAGGTGGCCTTTGGCGGTTGGCTTGAGACAAGACCCGTCGGCGTGCACTTTACCCGCTCGGGCCGTTTTCAGGACTCGCGTCGGGGCCCAAGGGCCAGAACTTGGCGGGCCCCAGGCCGAGCCCGTCTGAATGGCTGACGGCGGCACGTTGAAACTGGCGGCCACGGAAACCGGCGAGAAATGGTGGCTTTGTGCTCCGCCCGAGTCTGGCCGGCATCGCGGGGCTGGTCTTGCTGAGAGCGGCTGAAACTTCAAAACAGGCCGACGTGGCAACGAACGATGCGTGTCAAGGAAACTCGATAATGGCCGCGGATGCGCAACTCGCTGGGGCTGGGGCGGGAAATGGGAAACGGCAAACTTCGAGATCGTAGCCGTCGCGGACCGAAGCGTCGCACGCTGCCATCGGCTTCCCGAGGTCGCTGAGGGCAGCGCTGGTAATGATGTGCCCGCCTGCTTTCTGGCACCAGTGCATGACCTCGGTTGCGCGGTCTCTTGCTGCGCAAGCCCCTGAACAACACATTGCTAAACCACTTTCGGGAAATAAAGTAGAGCCGTACAATCTGACAGCGTCCTGGCAGCTGCCGCTGATGATGACGATCTCCATTTGTCTTGCACTGTTACCCCGGCTGCTGACACTTGCTGGCCAGCGCGCGCAGCTCTGTGGCCACCTTGGTCCCTGCGCCTCCCTTGCCTGCGACCGCCAGGCATGCTTGCTCGAAGGCGTGGGCTGAAACAATTGAGCTGCGTTTCTCGGAAGTGGTCTGGTTTCTGCTGTCGCCCACCGGCGCGTCGACTGCGGCCGCCGCAATGGCGTCGGACACCTCCAGCTTGGTGTCGGCAGCCTGCGATGACTCTCCTTGCGAGCGGTGAGCTGGAGGCTCTTCAAGGCCAAGTTGTGCTCTCGAAGCTGGAGCGGGTGGACTTGGAAGAGCGGCGGCCGCCTGCACGGCCTGCTCGAGAGGCTGGACCTCCTGCTGGCTGTGTTGAGGGCCCCCACCTACTGGCCCCAGCCGCAGGAGCTTGAAGCTCGAAATCGGCGGTAACAAATAGCTATTGGTCTGGGGCGAAAGACACAGAGCCGAACGGACGGCGACCGAGAGCTGGGCTCCGAGCTGCTGCAACTCGATGGTGGCCTCGCCCTTCTCCGCCTGGAGCTGGGGGACCTTATCGGCCAAGTCAGTGATGCTGGCCACGTGCTCGTCGATCTGCTCCGCCGGCTCGTTGATGCAATTCTATACTTCGCGACTTGGTCGCGGAGGGACTGCGACCCAAGGGCTTGTCCTGGAGTGCGTTGGCCTTCGCGTGCTTGAAATGGATGTCGGCCGGGGCATACGTTTCGCCGCCCACGCCTACCCTGTTGTGCAAAAGCTGGACGGGATCATGGACTCCAGCGACTTGATCGTTCTGGAATGGTGGCGGCTGGGACTTGTCATCGGAATCTGAATACTGTGCCCGAGGCTTCTTCTTGAATCTGGCGTAGCGGTTCCTCTGAACGCAGTGAACTCCAGCCTTCGCCTTACCCTGGAAGTGAGACCCTTCTGAAGGTTTCTGGAAACTGGCACTTGTAGCAGACCTCGTGGCTCCGATAGAGGAGGGGGGCCTGGACACCCTGCGCACGACCGGTGGACGCAAGAACATCCCCTGCCTGCCGCCACGGTGGAATGCTGCCCCAGCAGCGCAGAAACACACACAAATTCAAAAAAAACGGGAAAGGGCGCCCGAACCCCCGCTGTGGGGGCTGAGAAACAGATGCCGAACATCGCAGAAGTTCTGACTGCCGCGGATCAGCGGCGTCCACTTGGCTCACCTGAAAACCAAACTGGCGACGGGGGGGCACGAGGAGGACATGGGGGAGGGGGAGGAGGCGGAGGAGGAAAATAGGGTGATCAAAGGTGGGGGGGGAAGGAAAAGAGTGGGAGGACCGAGCAAAAAATCACGGCACAGACGTAAACTGCCAGAGCTCCGACCGGATTTCCGGGATCGGGGCCGCGAAGCCCCCCGACGGCGTTTCCGACGCCGCACGAGGGGAGGGGAGACGCATCGGACACCGATCCAACACGTCCGCGCGGAGCGCCGAAAGGCTGCGCCGCGCAGCAGCTCCTTTCAGAGAGGAAGAGGAGGAGGGGCCAAGTGGGGAGGGAGGATGAGGAGGAGGACGAGGACGAGGATGAGGAGGATGAGGGGGAGGGGGAGGAGGAGGAGGAGGAGGAGAAGGAGGAGGAGGAGGAGGAGGAGGAGGAGGAGGAGGAGGAGGAGGAGGAGGAGGAGGAGGGGGGGAGAGGAGGAGGAGGAGGAGGAGGAGGAGGAGGAGGGGGACGATGAGGAGGAGGAGGAGGAGGAGGAGGAGGAGGAGGAGGAGGACGAGGATCAGGAGGAGAAGCGAGACGAGACGAGCCCATGTAACCCACCTGAGTCAGCTGACGAGCCGCATCGCATTGGACTCTGGGAGTGGGCAACGTCGGCCCTCGAGGAGTCGACATGATAAACGTTGCGTCCTGCGCCCTCCTGGCGGGGCAATGGCCCGCCGGCGCCTCCGAGGCGCGCGACCCCCCCTGAGGGCCGGCTGGAATCCGCGTGGTACAGCACATATGAACCTCAATGCGTTCACTGTTGGCTCGCACCCGCTCCCGGCGCCCCCCCACCATCGACCGCGACCCCCCGCCCTCCCCCTCCCCGAGGCCAGCGCCCCTACGCGGCGGAGCTACTATCAGTACGTTTGTCACGTCTGCTTGCACGTGCGAGGGCACGCTGAGTTCCCCGGTCGGAGCTCCCCTCGCGATCTCCTCTGAAAGCATTCCTCGAGCTACTAAGGAAGCGCGCCGCTCCGACGATTTCCAAATTACATTGTGTTCACTGCAGACGATCCCTGTCTCTCTCTCTCTCTCTCTCACTTTCTCTCTTTCCAATGGCCCCCTGGGCGCGCACCCGCGCAGGCGGGTCCCTCCCTCCACCTCGGTCGCGCGCTTGCAGAGAGTCGCTGCCTGGGCCCCGATCGCCATCCCCGCGTCGAAACAGAATCTGATCAGGAGGCGCTGGTTGGCATCGCTGTTCTTCAACATCTTCGCGCGCAAGTACTCGATGGCAGCTCCGATCTGCTTCATCTCGCTCGCGCCCGCCGTGCTCGCCCAGCACTCCTCCGCGTCGCTTCGCAGCGGCTTCTCGCAGTCCAGTGACGGGCTCTCCGCGCGCGCCCCCGTCGCCATGTAGCGCGCGCCTGCGGCGGGCACCTGGGTGCAACAGGGGGGGCTCGCCGCCAGCCTTGCGCCGCTCGGGCCAGTCCTTGCTCGCCGCGTCGCACTTCGCGCCCGCTCCGATCACTGCCGCAAGGAAGCCCTGCGACGCGCTCGCGTCGCGAGTCTCGAACGCTGCTGACGCCGCGTCCACCTGCAGCCTCGTCGCGGCGAGGAGCAAGCGACCTGCGTTGTTGAGCAGCTCGTCCTGTTTGCCGCTGCCGCCCGTCGACTGCCCGACTTTGGCCTTCTTGCATCCGCCCTCGCGGGGCGCGCCCTCGGCCCCGTCGGCGGCGCCGCGACGAGCGGCCTGCCCGCTCGGTTGGAACCGCGACGGCGTCGCCGGCCGAGCAGCTCGAGCGCGCCCATGGCAAGGTTGAAGCACGAGGCCGTGGAAGACGCGAGCACAGATGGCCACAAAGAGCATCCAATCATTCGCTCTGAACTTTGCGCGTTAGGCGCCCCGAAGATACAAGAGACGACAGAACTCACGGCGAAGGCCGGCCCCTTGCCTCGCAGTTCCACCCCGGGGGCGGAATCTCAAGCGCCCCGGCGCCATCGCAGTCGTCGGGCGAAACTTGCCGACAGCGTGCGCGCATGTTACATGGCGCCACTGCAGCCGGTCAACTTCGCGCGCGATGACGCGCGCGCATATGTTTCACCAGGGCGCTAAAGGCACGGCGCCACGCACGCGCTGCATGAGTGCCCCTGTCTCCCAGGGTCGGCCGAAGACCTGGCGGCGGCTTTTAGCTCAAGACGCCTGAGCCCTAAGTTCCGCAAAAGAATGCCCCTCATCCTGCGATGGCCCGACAATCCGCCAACGCTTCTCCGCCGCGTAGTTTTCCAGCTTTCCGACTGCGCGAGCCGCAAGCCGCGGCGAAACGCGCTTCGCAGGGCCCCCCTCCCTTGCAGCTGCGGCCCCCGCGCGCCCCGACCTCGGCCCCTGGCAACTCCGAGCTCGATCTCCCCAAGCAGCACTCGCAACGGTTGAAGTGGCATGTCGGGCGAGCTGCCCCGGAAAGGTCTACACTCCACCTGCGGGCGATGAGAGCAATCTCGCTGCCTGGAAGCGCCGGCGCTGCATCGCCTGAGCCCCCACTTGCGATCGTCGCCAGAGAAGCCATGCACCAATCGCATCTTGCGCAATCGCTCTCACTCCAGATAAACGGCCACAGGCAATTCAGAAACGCGTGATATACCTGACCCTGGAGTAGAGTTCTGACGCCGCTTAAAGATAACGCCAGTGACCAGACCCCCCCCCCCCCCGAGGACGGCAGAAAGTTTTGCGCGCCATCTGAAGACGCCTTCTTACTTCGCCATGTGCCGTACCACGCGCAACCAGGTGCGGCCCCAGGTGCTGGACGCAATCAGATATGTTGCCCCTGATAAGATGTGTCCCCAAACGTAGCACGCGACGTGCATGATCATCGTGATGTGCGAAGAGGAACAACATCTCCTGCCTACCTGCATTCAGCCCACGCCCATGATGAACTACCGTTTCATCTTACTGATCGTCAGCACGGCGTCGTTTGTCCAAGAAGCCTGTGAGAGCGCTGCCAGGGTCTACCCGAACCTTTTTTTAGATGATCTGCGTACTTCGTCAAACTCAAGTAAGCATTCAGGCCCTGCCAATTTGCCGCCGAAGCTAGCGAATTCGCATCCGTCTGCCGCCGGGCGTAGCTCCAGCACAGGGCGGCACGAGCGAAGGTTCCCAGAAAGGCTTGCGCTGTAAATGGGTATCCCAGGGGGCGTCCTCATTCTGAACGGACGAAGAACAGGCCCTCTTGTCCATCCAACTCGTTCACGGCCTTGCAGTATCGCTGCTTGCACAATTCTCGGTCGTGCTCACCGACCACCACGGAAACTGTGATATCCAGATCCTCCCAATCAGAGCTAGCATGAGCATTGCTCACATCCTTGAACGAATTACAATACGTGTATCAAGGCCTCCGCGCCCACCATCCCGACAGAAGAATCACAAGCACTGCGTTCCCCCTTGCGGTGGCGGACGAAGCCGTGGCCGGCGACCGCGGCAGTCTTCTTCAGCTTGTTGGAAAATAAACTTGCTCAAGAAGGAGAGCGCGTGCACTACTCGGACTCCTTTGGGGGCCGCCTCCAGCTTCTTCGGGATGTTCGCGCACCTGGAGCCGTTCCACTACAGCGGGACCAGGCAGACGTCCCTCATCCTGGCCCAGCCACACGACAGGAGGGGCCAGAACGCCACGGGAAACACACTTCGTAGCACCGCCCCCCCCCAGCCCACGTGCAAAGACTGTAGTTGGGTCATGCGCAGTGGAACCAACTCTCGAGAAGAGCCGTGTCCGAAGGCACCGCCTTCCGATTCGGAGGCCGCCGTGCGTACATGAGCATCGCGTCGTTGTCGAACTTCACCAGCTCCAAGATCTTTTTCGAATCCACGTTCCCGAAGAAGTCGCCTGCGTCTTCTGTCGAACCACGCCCGGCGCCCCAGGGCCCACGCCGACAACCACTGTTCCGTACTTGGAGGCACACACACACCGAACAAACCACCCGTCCCGTCGTGTCGGCCCGTGCCGAATACGGGCCGCCCGTCCGGCAAGTCGCATGCCCTCTGCTGTGCGCCCCCTCTGCGCCATAGGTCGATCGCCTCTGCTGTGAGCGGGCCTCGCAGCAGTCGAGCAGCACGTCGTCGTTCAACAGACAATTTGCGCGTGAGATCCTTCCACTTCTGGCTTATCGTTGCATCTTGGTGGCCCGAGGCCCCATACTTTCGCTAACGAATCTCGACTCGTTGTCGGAAAAGGTCGCGTCTACGTGCACATGCTTCGACGCATCCTCTCGCCAAGCTGCAGGTGCCATCGCGCCGCATGTGGCGCCTCCAAGATCACTCCGGGCCGCGCGTGGAGAACCCCTCCCACTGCAACCTTTCGATCGAAAGAAACTTGAGGAGGGGGAAGGGGAGGTGGAGGAAGAGGAGGAAGACCACTGCAAACCCAAGAGTCATCAACGATGCTGGAATTTACCCTCCCTCCAAGCTCCCCCTTCATGGGCCCCTGCAGCGGTTCATTTCCATTGAGGGAACTGCCTCGCTGGAAGACAACCGTTCGAAGATCCTGAAGCATGCCAAAACATTGTTTTCGGGATTTCGACGCCACGGATCAACCTGATTGCTGCGTTATGACAATCGGGAATCGCGTCAGAACCCCATTTTGGGACTTCAACGCCGCATAACCGCATAATCTTGAATCCTTCCAAAACGCCGTTCCTGGTACGTTGATCATGGGAATCTGTGAAATGTCTGCAAATGGTTTAATCGAATGTGCGCGGCGCGAAAACCACATTTCGAGAAGGAATCGCTCTCAACACGCTAAGCCCTTGCAGTGTTGTATGTATATATACCGTATATATATATATATATATATATATATTTAAACGAATGTGCTCGGCGCTAAGGCGAGAACCACAGTTTGAAGACCACCCGCCCTCAATCCGAGAAATTCTTGCACATTGTTCAAACGAATGTGCGCGGCGCTAAGGCGAGAGCCACATGTCAAAAACCACCCGCCCTCAATCCGTGAAGCTCCTGTAATATGTTAAAAAGAATGTGCGCGGCGCTAAGACGAGAACCGTATGTTGAAAACCACCCGCCCTCAATCCGTGAAGCTCCTATAACATGTTAAAAAGAATGTGCGCGGCGCTAAGGCGAGAGCCACAGGTTAGAAACCACCCGCCCTCCACCCTGTGAAGCTGTTGTCACTTGTTCAGCTTCAGGGTCATAAATGGTGAGGAAGTCTCAGGCAGATCGCCCGGCCCGGCCTAAAAACTGGCCTCGGGGTGCGACAGGGAAAGTTATTCAGGGAAAAGGAATGGAGGGAGGAGGAGGAGGAGGAGGAGAGGAGGAGGAGGAGAAGGAGGAGGAGAGGGAGAAGGGGGAGGGAGAAGGAGGATGGTATGGAGGCAAACCTCTTGGTCGGCATGGCGCACACATCGGTGCAGACTCAACTCAAGAGGGGGATGGAGAAGAATGAGGACAAGGACGGGGGAGGGAGAAGGGGGAGGATGAGGGAGGAAGGGGGAAGGAGAAGCAATCTCTAAACACTGAACTGTCGGGGAGGTATCCCCCATCGCAGCGGAATTGACAGCCGCCCAACTGCGTAGGGCTGGGGCCCCCCCCCATGCACCTGGGATCGCAGCAACATCGCCATCCTCATCCCCGTCCCGAGCCAAGCCCCATGCCCGTCAGTCTCCCTATCCAAACCCGTCATTTCTCTTCTAAATCACAGAACTTCGTGCACCGCGCAGCGCGATGCGCGACTCACAATTACATTCGCGCCTCGCGCCGGCCCCATTGCAGAAAGGCAGCCGCTCTGGCCCAGAACGGCACGCGCGAAGCGAGATTAGATTCTTGCCCCGCAGGTAACCTGGATCCTCATACTAACCCCTCACCCCCCATCATCTGGTCATCATGAGACTAGTCCACATCGCCACAACCTGCCCTCCTCTCCGCTTCCTTCCAGGATGGCAAGGAGGAAGGTAAGGCTCAGGAGCAGAGAGACGAGTTTTACGTGGAAAAGCTTCCTCTTCGAGCGTCGCACCTCATGGCACGACTGCCCTGGTTGGTGCTGCGGGCTGAGGCGTAGTACGTGGGCCTGCCTCGCGGTGCGACAGGTGGTGGAGCATGAACTCAGATTCGCTCAGGATACAGCAAGATCGACAAACATCGAATCGGTAAATCGGATGGAATCGACATGTGCATCGTATCGGGCTGCACCGGCACGAAGTCGGAATCGACTCATATCGGCCGTGCCAAGACGCGCAACAACGCTACGCAGGGGCGCATCGGATCACCGGAACATCGGAATCGAATCGAATCGGGCCGCCCCGAGCCCACATCGGATTGAAATGGACCCTAGCTCAAGCCAGGGTGCGCGCGACTGGCCTCATCAGACGCAACCGACTGCGTCAGGTTCGGTCATCTTTTCGGAGGGTGGGGAGATCAGTTCGTCGGCTTACCGACTGCTCTGCCGTCTCGGGGAGCTCGAATGGCGAGGTCTGCAGGTCTGCAGCTTGGCAGTGAAGCCTTCTTCCCGTACGGTTTGAGCGTCCCTGGTCCCTGGAATCAATGATCGGCCTGTGGTGTTCAGAATGATGCGATGCCCTCGCGGGTCGCGAGCCGGGTGGCTGGCTCCGTGGAGCCTGGTCCTTTGAGAGTCCGTTGCAGCCTCGCCCTTGCACGCCTCGGCGGCGCACCTGGGGGGGAAAGTGAGAAGGGGAAGGCCTTCTCAGAAATCGGCGGGGCTTCTCAGAAACCCTCGCGCCTTCTGAGAAATTCTGTGACTTCGGGGAAAACTTAGGACACTTCTCAGAACGTCCGAGACCTTCCGGGCCTTCTGCGAAGGCCCGCTTCTTCCCTCTTCCCCCAAGGCCCGCCGCCGAACAGCAGGAGCCAAAATGAGGTGACCACGTTTCGACTCAAGCCGCAGCCGGCGCCTGTCAGCGCGGGCCCCTCAATCCAGGAGCCCCCCGCGCGCAAAGCAGCCATCCGGGTCGCTGCTGCTCTAGCAGGCCCGTCTGGTGTCCCGCCCCTGCCTTCCCCGATCTCCTCTCGCCGCGCGAGGACAGGATCCGCTCGGCGGCGTCGGGTCTATGGGCGCTCTCCCTGGGGCCCTGGGTCGTAACAAGCACGGCTCGGAATGCGAAGCCGCCCCTCAGGTTAGGAGGCAACTACTGGGAGGTTTTCATCGGGAGGATGAAAAAAGGATTGGGCCCCATTGGGGGGCCGTTACGCCGGGGTGGGCCTCGGATTAAGCCGGGTTGAGCGGGATTGAGTCGAATTTCGGACCAGGGCGAAATCAGAATTTGACCTCCCAGGAGTTGCAGCCGAACCCAGGAGAGAGCCAGGACGTCCGAGGGCCCCAAAGGCGTGAAGAGGGCACGGTATGTCGGAGGTCTGGGCTCGTGGCGGTCTCTCGCGGCACGCCGGGGCAGCTCCTCGGCCCTGACCCTGGTGAAGCTCTCCGTCGTGCCCGCGGATCGGCTCGAGGGAGCGGGCGCGCACCATCGAGCTGCTCTTGACCCAGCGCGGGGGCGATGATCAATCGATATGACTTGATCAAGTGCATCGATCTGGAGGCAGCAGAGAGCCGAGATCAGACTACACAGGCAGAAAGACTCGAACATAGTGTTTCATACGGCGTAATTTTCAGGTAAAAGAGACTTGTCTGAAGCTTGCGTGCGCTACAGGCAGTTGCCGAAGGTAATCCGTCAATCAATCGATATGAAATGATGAAAGGAGGTACCAGGTGTCCACTCTGCGAGGGCGCCTGCTCCCGTTGACCGCCAAGTGCTCGTGGCCTCCCCGGGCACCCCTGGGCTTCCCCGCAGAGAGCGGGTGGTGAAGGGGTCCGTGGCTCGCTGGACGGCTCGGTGAACCTCCAACTCTGGCGTCAGATGCGCAGTCAAATGCCTTCGGTTATCCTCGACTTCATCTGCTAAAAAGGGGCGCGAGTCCCACACATGCGCTGAGGGAAACACCGCTCAGTCGCGAAGACCGCGAAGATCCTGATCATGACAGCGGCGTGACCATCTTGCTAGCTGAAGTCCTCCCTATAGATCCACACTTTCAGGTTATCCCGCAAGTCTGGAGTAAAGCAATCGAATATGGCATGGGTATTCAGCCTGATGGCAAACGGACCAAAACTCGCTTTTTTGCTAGCGCCTACTGCGCCGTCTATGATTGCATATGCCATCACATCTGGCTTCGTGATCAAGACTTCCACCATTCTCGCGGGGTGGTATCGGCGTTGTTGAGCTACAAACCAGACGGGACCCGTGATGAGCACTTGCTCAAGCCACCATGTTTGCTTCTCCCAGACAGACCAGACAGAGGATGTGTAGAAGGAAACATAAGAGGAAGCAGAGGCGGAACACGAGGGTGAGGAGGAAGACAGGACGAAGAGGTTTGAGAAGGAGGGATTAGCTGGAGCACGAGCAACAGAAAGAGTAGGATAAGGATGAATCAAGGGGTAGGCTATTGCTGTCTATCAAACTACATCGGGATGATTGTGAGTGTGTGTGTGGGTGAGTACGCGTGCGAGTATCTGAAGTATATGAGTGTGCAATACGTGCGACTGCAAGTCACATCTTTTAAGAAGACGTGGTAATACGAATGTGCGCGTGCTCTGCATGTAGAAGAGTGGGTCCTGCGAGCACAGGAGGGCAACATCGCAAGGAGGGGATAGAAGACCGACGTAGGCAGGCCGTGAGTGGGGCAGGGAGGGGAGGAGGAGATGCACGGTTGCATGGATGGGGAAAGGGGCGGGAGAAGAGAGAAAGGGGGAAATGGGACAGGGAAAGGGGACGGAGGGGGAAGGGGGGAAGGGGGGAGGGGGAAGAAGGGAAAGGGGAGAGGGGGGGGAGGAGGGAAAGGAGGGTGGAGCGGGAGCAATACCGCGGTGAGAAAAAAATGAAAGGGCTGCTCTGGCGGTCTGGGCCGGCTCCCTTGCCCCCCGGATCAGGCCCGCTTCCCGCACGTTGAGCTGCCGGTACACCGCCGCGGCCCGGTTGACCTCTGCGCTGCCCAGCGACCCTGTTCGGCAGCGGGGGGGGAGACAAGCGGAAGAGGAGGAAGGAAGATGAGGTAGGTGAGGAAGACGGCGAAGCGGACTAGGAAAGACGAGGATTTGGAAGGACAAGATAATCAGTAGCGTGCGGAGGAGGAAGGAGGGGAAGGAGGAGGAGGAGAAGGAGGAGAAGGAAGGGGCGAACGGGTGGGATAATCAAGAGAAAGCGCAGGAAGATGCCGCGGGGTGGAAGGGAGGGTGAGGGATGAGAGGACAGAGGAAGGGGGGAATGGTGAGGACGATGAAATGGAGTGCGGATCACCTGCTGCGACAAATTCAAAACATGCTGCATGAAAGTGTAACTTAGCGTTTCTCAGAACAGTTTAGCGCGAACTCAGTGTAAGGGGTCCGCTCGCGCCGACACCAGCTGCGGCCACAATGAACATTCCAACACCTCGGGGACGCTTCGGCGCCAGGAAACAGCGCGCCACTGAGTCGGGGAGGATCCAGGAGAGGGGAAAGGACAGTGGAGGCTGGAAGACGAGAGCGGAGGGAGAGGAAGGGGCTGGACTGGACTGCGCTTCGGCGATCAACAAAGACCAACCTAAATTATGTTTTTCGTGTTCGTTTTGATTTCGTTTTCCCTCGTGATGTCTTCAATCCACCTTCGCTGCAAAACGAAATTTAAACGAACACGGCCCACGACATCGCTTAAACAGCGTTTAGGACGACCCTTGGCGATCCATGCCCACCGTGTTACTGCAGGGGGAACCTCATCACTAAACCTGCCAAGACTTGGCGAAGTATGACCTGACGGCCCCGTTGTTGCGTTCCAATCTCCTTGGAAATGCCAAAAAGTCAAACATGTATTACCGTTCGCATTGGAAATGCCAAGGTCACTCCTGCGTCCTTGGGAATCTTCCTCGGGAGAACATAAATCGGAGCTGCGGGGTCGCAGCATATACGAGGTGTCAAATTAGTAATAGTAGTCGTCGTCGCAGAAGTAGTAGTAATCGTAGTAGCCGTAAAGGTAGTAGTAGTCGTAGTAGTAGTAGGAGTGGTGGTGGTGGTAGTAGTAAGAAATAGTAGTAGTAGTAGTAGTAGTAGTAGTAGTAGTAGTAGTAATTGTAGTAGTAGTAGTAGTAGTAGAAGTAGTAGTAGTAGTAGTAGTAGTAGTAGTAGTAGTAGTAGTAGTAGTCGTAGTAGTAAAAGTAGTAGTAGTAGTAGTAGTAGTAGTAGTAGTAGTCGTAGTAGTAATAGCAATAGTCGTAGTCGTAATAGTAGTAGTAGTAGTAGCCGTAGTAGTAGCCGTAGTAGTAGTAGTAGTAGTAGTAGTAGTAGTTGTAGTAGTAGATCAGTAGTCGTAGTAGTAGATGTTAGTAGTATTCGTAGTGGTAATCGTTGTAGTAGTAAACAAAGTGGTAGTAGTACTAATAATAAGAATACTCGTAAACGTAGTCGTAGTAATGGTAGTAACCGTAACAGTCGTAATAGTCGTCGGCATACTAATAAAATAATAAACGGATGGTACGCGTAGTAGTGCGAAAAATAATACTAATACTACTAATCGGAGTCGGAATAGGAGTAGCAGCTGTAGTAGTAGTGGTAGTAGTAGCAGTAGTCGTGGTGACAGTATTAGAAATAGTAATGGTGGTACTGGTAGTGGTAATGGTAGTGGTAGTAGTAGTAGTAGTAGTAGAAGTAGTAGTAGTAGTAGTAGTAGTAGTAGTAGTAGTAGTAGTAGTAGTAGTAGTAGTACTAGTAGTAGTAGTAGTAGTAGTAGTAGTAGTAGTAGTAGTAGTAGCCGTAGTAGAAGTATTAGAATTAGTATTAGTATTCGTAGTAGTAGTAGTAGTAGTAGTAGTAGTAGTACTAGTACTAGTACTAGTAATGATAGTGGTCGTATCCCTGGTAACCGCAGTGGTCGTAGTAAACATAGGAAAGGGAAGAAAGAGGGAAGGATGGAGATGGTGCGGGAATCCGGAATCGAATAACGAACATCTTCAGACCTGTTCAAACTCAATTTGGAAAAACAACTGATTCAGACAACTGTTCAAAACCTCATGTTGGGGTGGGGGCTGATGCTGGGGATTTCAGGTGATCGTGAAACGGGGGGATCAAAACGTTTGCCCGTGGTTGATCGGATGGTAGTACGCGTACTAGGAATAGTACAAGTATTAATATAGTGCGAGCAGTAGGAATCACAAGAGAGAGAGAGAGAAAGTGTAAGTTTAAACCGTAGCTGCATGCTAATTCGTAGCAATAGTAGAAGTAGCAGTACTTAAAACATACAAATCATAGTAAAACTCGTGTCAATACTAGTTGTAGTACTAGGCGACAGTCAAGGTAATAGTAGTAGTCGTACTTGTAATAGTTATCGTAGTAGTAGTAGTGCTAGTAGTAGTACTAGTAGTAGCAGTAGGTGGTTGTCGCAATAGTAGTAGTAGTAGTAGTAGTAGTAGTAGTAGAAGAAGAAGAAGTAGTAAAAGTAGTCGTAGCAGTAGTAGGTCGTAGTCGTCGTAGTAGTTGTAGTTGTAGTTGTAGTTGTAGTTGTAGTTGTAGTTGTAGTAGTAGTAGTAGTAGTAGTAGTAGTAGTAGTAGTAGTAGTAGTAGTGGTAGTAGTAGTAGTAATAATAATAATAGTAGTAGCCGTAGTAGCCGTAGTAGCAAAAGTAAGCAATAGTAGTAGTAAGGTTGCACATTGTCTTCGTGTCGTTGCTAACGTCACCTCCGTGTACTCTTCTTTTGTATAAAGCGCAATAGAACTCCTACAAACGGGAACTACGAAAACCGTAGTTGTAAACGTGGCTTCCGTGCCTTTCGCGCCAATGCCGCGATTTCGGCGCACACCTCACTAGGATCGTGGCCCTGGTCCAAGTGGGGGCGCTGCCGAAGGACCACCGACGTCCAATTCCGGTACGCAGCTCGCGAGGATCGTGTCCTGGCCCCACTGGGAGCGCTGCCGACGGCCCACCGATGAGCATTATCGGCACACCCCTCACACGGATCGTAGACCTCCCCACATTGGGATCGCCGCCCGACGCTGAATTTCGGCACACCTCTCACATGGATCGTGGCCCTGGCCAAATTCGGAGCGCTGCCGACCGCCCACCCACGCCCAATGCCGGAACACCCCTCACGAGGATCGTGGCCCTCTGGTCCAAGTGGGGGCGCTGCCGAGGGACCACCGACGTCCAATTCCGGCACGCCGCTCACGAGGATCGTGTCCTGGCCCAACTGGGAGCGCTGCCGACGGCCCACCGATGAGCAATATCGGCGCACCCCTCACACGGATCGTAGACCTCGCTACATTGGGATCGCCGCCCGACGCTGAATTTCGGCACACCTCTCACATGGATCGTGGCCCTGGCTCAATTGGGAGCGCTGCCGACGGCCCACCCACGCCCAATGCCGGAGCACCCCTCACATGGATCGTGGCCCTTTGGTCCAACTGTGGGCGTTGCCGAGGGCCCACCGACGCGCAATTTCGCACACCCCTCACAAGGATCACGACCATGGCCTCAGTTGAAACCCGTCGTTGTTTTGACAAGCCAAGACTATTGGTCGCACTTCGTGTCTTGTTCTAGTGTTTTAATCGACCTTGCATTTCGGGGCGTCGCGCCGTGGCTTGCAACGGCAAGAAGTCGCGGGGGGTATTGACGAGGTCACCTTTACCTTGCGGCGCCAGACAAGTTCGCGGAATGTCCCCAGCCGGGGTTAGGAGACAGCGAGACGGTATGATGAGATTTCGGGGCGAGTTGGGGAACGGGTTTTCATAATGACGTCGTTCTGGTTTTATACGGGGGCGGCTTTCCCAGGGCAAGCATGCTGACGTGCAGGGGAAGGAGAGGTGCGATGATGAGGGCATGGCAGGGATGAGGACGAAAATGGGGTTGAGGATGCGGAAGGGGGGCCGTGTTCATATGGACGTCGTTTTGGCTAGATCCGGGCGCGTTTTACCCAGGGCAACCATGCTGACGTAGGAGGGTAAGGTGGGTGCGATGCTGACGGCATGACGGGGATGAGGAGGGGATGGGGTTCAAGATGCGGATCGGTGGATTGGTTTTCAGGAGGAGGAGGAGGAGGAGGAGGAGGAGGAGGAGGAGGAGGGAGGAGGAGGGAGGAGGAGGAGAGGGGGGAGGAGGGGGAAGGGGACGGAGAGGGGAAGAAAGACGAGGAGGCCAGGGGGGGAGGGCGGGGAAGAGGACGAGGAGGAGGAGGAGAAGAAGAGGGTGAGATCAGCAGGAAAAAAGGGAAGGAGGGGAGGGGGAGGAACAGGAGGAGGAGGAACAGGAGGAGGAGGAGGATGAAGAGGAGGGGGGCGGGCAGGAGGAGAAGGAGGAGGAAGAGGAGGAGGAGGAGGAAAAGGAAAAGGAGGGGGGCGGAGGAGGAGGAGGAGGAGGAGGAAGAGGAGGAGGAAAGCGAGCAGGAAAAGAGGAACGCTGTTTCCCCGTCGTTCACAATGGGTTTCCGAACCTCACCTTCGTGTACCATTGGCTCTAAAGCCCTTTTATTGTGTTCTTACCAGCGAACGGCGAAATTGTGGATTTCCAAACCCCTTCTTCGTGTAGTATTAGAACCAATGGGCTTCCGAACCTCATTTTCGTGTACCATTAGCTCTATAGCCTCTGCATTGCTTTCTTATTGGCGAATGGCGAAACTGTGGGTTTCCGAACCCCCTCTTCGTT